>LZPO01055105.1:263196-282523 GCA_001675575.1 Neotoma lepida | reverse complement strand
TTTTTTTTTTTTCGAGACAGGGTTTCTCTGTGTAGCTTTGGCGCCTTTCCTGGAACTCACTTGACTTGACAGCCCAGGCTGG
Source organism: Neotoma lepida (assembly GCA_001675575.1). NCBI lineage: Eukaryota > Metazoa > Chordata > Mammalia > Rodentia > Cricetidae > Neotoma > Neotoma lepida. The sequence goes on along the minus strand of LZPO01055105.1, from coordinate 282,441 downwards.
CCTCGAACTCAGGAGATCTGCCTGCCTCTGCCTCCTGAGTGCTGGGATTAAAGGCGTGAGCTACCACCACCCAGCTTCCTTATTCTTTTGTTAAAGATATTTAATATTTATTTTTATCTTACGTGTATGAATGTTTCCCTGAATGTATGTCTGTACACCATGTCCACGCCTCCTGCCACTGAAGGCCAGAAAACAGAGTCAGATACCCTGGAACTAGAGCTATAGATAGTTTTGAGTTGCCATGTGGGTGCTGGGAAATTACCTTGTGGCTATATTTCCATTTTCATTTTGGACATGAATTACATGGTGGGACATGTTTACTTTGTGGTGGTTTGAGTGTTTATGTTAACCCTGATACGTTAAAAAACATTTAAGGGGTGGATGGGGAAGACATAACTAAACAGTAAATCAGCAGGCTTTGCCTCCTGCCCTCTCCCCCTCTGTAGACTCTTGCCAAGTAAGATTTAAAGGCACACTATAAACATGTTTCTTACTCTGGAAAGTACAAAACTCTATTTCTTTAATTAGGGGAGATTCTGAACTAGCTTGAGAGTTTCCCCACTTAAAAAAAAACCATTGCTTCAACTAACACATTAAAAGCTTTGAAATTAAGCTAAGCAAATGTGTGTGNGCAAATGGCTGCACCCAAATAAGAGAAACAAATTAGGGTTGGTGGAACGGAGGCCAGGCCTTCATTTATTTAAAATAAAAGACTATATTTTAAAAGTTTAGTCTCTCTCTCTGGAATGATTCATTAAAGAAGTACTCCTGTAATTTTGATGACAGTGAACTTTCCAGCTTGCTCAGGTTGGAACTTCCCACTCTGGAAAGGTAAATGGGTAATGCTCATGTGACAGCTCTGTATAACTTCTCAGAGAAGTCAGGCAGGAAAATCCAGGAAAGACAGAAACCTGCCTCCCATTCTGCTATCTCAAGATCCATTTCCAGAGACCCCCACTACAAGCTGGGTCTAGTTTAATCCATCTGTACTTGTTTCTTGTTTCACGAGATGCTCTTGTATGGCGAATGAAGAGATGTGGAGAACTTTACCTGCATCGAAGTAATGTGTTCAGAGCTTTAGTTGTATGGCTGATGAGATTTCATTATCCTTGGTTGGCAATGGGAATTGGACTCATACTGATGTTGTGGTACACTGTCTTTTTGACAAATTGGGATCTATTCTGTTTCCTCCACCANCACCACCACCACCACCACCTCATCCTCCTCCTCCTCCTCCCCACCCCACTACCTACTCCTCTTCCTATTCTTCTCCTTCTTCATTTTTCTCACCATGGTAGTCATTANGGATAGCCACCAAAATTCTGGGTCTTTTTCTTCTTGCAGAATGCTTCTTCCAACGTTTCCAGGTCGGGGTATTCTGAGTCCTCTCCGTGTACAGAAGCCCTGTGATTTGGCTTGGCAAATGAAGAATTAGCAGACATGACATGTCACTCATGGGTCAAAGAGAGAAGAGTCAGTGTGCAGTTCACCAAGTTCCCTTCCCTGGCTGCAGGATCTGATGGATCCCCAAATGGAGTTTACACTAACCTGTTACTCTTTGTAAAGACAATGTGTAGTAGAGTCCCCTGTGCTCATAGGAGCATTTAAAATGAGTGGGAAATTATCCTGTTACTATAAAACACAGGGAGTTCTTCGACTGTGGTGTAGCCTGGCCTTCTTGATTAATGCACTTAGGAAAGTAACATCTTTTCCTCTGGGAGACACTAAGAAAATTCTTCCCTTGAGTGAAAAGAAATCTGAATGTCATCTTTTTAGTCAAGTTATTCCTGGAATTCACAACATCATTTGGAAAACCTTGAAAAGAGAAAAAGAAATGAATTGTAGAAATAACTAAAAAGGAACCACAAAAATCTTGCAGAGCCCCCCACAGGACTTTCCAAGAGCCATTTTGCCCACTTGCAGACACACCATGAAGTGAACTCTTTAAGGTTTAGCTGGAAAAGATTTTCCTAGCAATTCCACGGGGGAATAAAGAAACATTTCTCTGGACTGGAAAGACGGCCCAGCTATTAAGATTGCTTGCTGCTCCTGCAGAAGATGCAAGTTGGGTTCTCAGCACCCACATTGGGCTGCTCACAACCACCTGTAATTCCAGCTCCAGGGATTCTGATACCCTCTTCTGGCCTCCATGAGGACCAGTATGCAGGTGGCAGGTGCTCACACAGACACACATACATATACATAAATAAAAATAACAAATCTTTTTTAAAAAAAATTTCTTTCCCTCATTACATTCACTTCTATAATTTCAAGTTAACAAAAGTAAAAATACTTGGCCAGTCAAGTCTTTTGTTGTCGTTTTATTTTTGTTTTTCAAGACAGGGTTTCTCTGTGTTACAGCTCTGGTTGTCCTGGAACTTGCTTTGTAGACCAGCCTGGCCTCGAACTCACAGAGATCCGCCTGCCTCTGCCTCCCAAGTGCTGGGATTAAAGGCGTGTGCTGCCGCCGCCACCGCCACCACCACCACCAGGCTGCCAGTCAAGTCTTGACGGAACATCATCTTGAGCAAGTTTAACCCTTCCAGAATTTAGTTCCTCATCTCACGCTATGGTCTAAATGGTTGTGTTCCAGACACCAACCGTATGTTGAAACCTTGGCACCTCACCCTTTATAAGCTGGTACTACCTCCCAAACACAGCAAACATAGCAAAAAGGCAGCCATCTGCAGGCCAGGAAGAGAGTCCTTTCCCAGTGGAGGAACCAAGTTTGAGATTCACCAGCCATGACTCAGCAGCAAGTTCAGCTGTAACTCCAGAGCCAGAGCAGAAGCTAACAAATCTAGCATTGACCTCGGACTCCTAAACCTCCAACCTGTGAGGACTAAACGTCTGTTGGTTAAAGCACCTGGTCTATGTTGTTTTGTTATAGCAGCCTGTGCAGACTGCAACATCTAGAAAAACTAAAAACAAAATTAGACAAGATGATCTGCAGGCTGCATTCCTCTCTAGCAAGCTGCCAATGGAGGTGTTTGAGTGACAGCGTTTTCAGGAGCTGTACCTACAAAAACCCTCCCTGTGTTTCCAAACCCAATACTGCTTTGTAAAGAGCTCTTTGTATTTTCGAATACTGACCCTGCATTGACTGCTTCCAGGATAAGCAAGCGCTTCTCTTCTTCAGCCTCAGATTAGTCTAAAGGTGAACTGTTAGGAAAATAGACAGGAAGGACGGNAGCACATAAAAAGTCTGTCAGTTTCTAACTTCTATACCAAATATATTTAAAGATTCTGCTCAGCTTTTCATGAGCTGGTCACCTAAGGAAATTGCCAGGAAACTTTTGTGAGAAATAGTGATTGTGTGTGACTAATCCCCTGGATAAAGCCATGGAGATTCTTTGGTCATCTTTGGAGTAGCATGGCTGATGGCCAACAATATGGCTCCTTTCATTTAGATAATATGAAAATTGGCAGACAGGTGTTCTTGCCTTGACTCCTGTCAACAGGAGAAGAAGCAAGATGAAGCTTTGCCTGCAACACATGGCTGCTGAGCTGAGGTTTGGCCACAGCTGCCTGTGAAATTAAGAACGCTGCCTGCAACTTCATCGGAGGATAGAAAATATCCTACCATGGTTGAATTGGTGGTGTACGCCCTTAATCTCAGNACTGGAAAGGCAGAGGCAGGAGGATTTCTGAATTTGAGGCCAGCCTGGTGTTGGAATTCCTGGCCACTCCCCCAGCTAAGTAACTTCACATTCGCACTTCGGGCATGTGCAAAGGGAAATCCCGCCTCTTCCTCCTTCTCCTTGTTCTCTCTTCCTCTCTCTCTCTCCATGTGCGGCCGCATGCGCGTGTGCTCTGTCTCTTTCTTTCTCTGTCACTCTGTCTCTCTCTCTCTCTCTCTCCCCCCTACTTTCTAATAAAGCTCTGATACTGGGTTTTGTCGTGCCTCGTGACCTTTTCTTGCACGGTAACCGCTAACATTAATACTAACACCTGGTCTACATAGCAAGTTCCAGGATGCCAAGCTTCATAAGGAGACCCTATCTCAAGTAAAAAAGGAAGGAAGGAAGGAGGGAGGGAGGAGGAGGGAGAGAGGAGGGAAGGAAAGAGAGAGAGGAGAGAAGAGGGAAGGAAGGAAGGAGGGAGGAGGGAAGAAAGGAGGGAGGGAGAGAGGGAGAGAGGCAGAGAAGGAAGGAAGGGAAGGTACAGACTCCACAGAGCACTCCTGTGCAGATAGATGTGTGATGTTTCTNTTGTTAAATAGAGACCTGGTTTCCCTCTCCTGGGTGTCCAAGAAGATGACACTACTGTCCTTTGAAATTTGATGCAGCTATCTTATTTACTTGATACACAACACCCAATGAGAGATGAGAGGAGCCCCAGATCACCTCTCCTATAAGCAGAGGCATCCCGATGCTTCAGTTTGACTTCTGCTGCGATAAGCACCTGTCCTCCAACAGAATGCAATGGGTCGAAGGTCAGCAAGTGCTGAGGCTGCTGAGAACCTGGATCTGCTTGTTGATGCAGCTCACATTAGCCTGTGTTGACTGCAAATTGCTAGAGCTTCCTAATTCAAACGCAAGTCTCTTGTAGAAGAAAACTACCCCTCTTGAGTGGACATTTAAACTTAGCCATAGACAGATGCCTTTTTATAAAGATTCTGTTAATCAACTTTGGTTATTTTTTTATTTTTTATGTGTAGCTAGGCTGGCCAGGAATGTCAGCTCTGCCCCTGGAATGCTGGAAATAAAACCTGCCTATGCCACTATTGTTGGAATTCCTGGCCACTCCCCCAGCTAAGTAACTTCACATTCGCACTTCGCGCATGTGCAAAGGGAAATCCCGTCTCTTCCTCCCTCTCCTTGTCTCTCTCTTCCTCTCTCTCTCCATGTGTGGCCGCACGCGCTCTGTCTCTCTCTCTGTTTCCCTCTCTCTCTGTCTTTCTATCTCCCCCCCGCCACTTTCTAATAAAATTCTCATTAGTGGGTTTGTCGTGTTCGTGACCTTTTTCCTTGCAGAGTACTATCGCCACAAATACCTATCAACTNTACCAAGCTTTTTGTTGTTGTTGTTGTTGTTGCTGCTGCTTTAAAGATTTGTTTTAATTTATGTGTCCATGTTTGTGTGTATAGCCTGTGTGTAGTGGCTGTCTGGCAGGCCAAAAGATGGTATTGGATCTCCTGGAGTTACAGGTAGTTGTGAGCCACTCCATGTGGGTGCTAGGAACCAAACTCTCAGGTTCTCTGAAAGTACAGGAAGCCCTCTTCATAGCTGAGTCACCTCTCCAGGCCCTGTTGTTGTTTCCTTATATTTTTATTCATTTATTGTGTGTGTGAGTGCAGGCACACACACACACACACACATTGCAGTCAGAGGAGTAGGTTCTCTCCTTCCACCCAGTGATTGAACTCAGATAGTCAGGCTTGGTGGCAAGCACCNTTACCCACTGAGCCATCTCAACTGCCCAATTTTGTTCTGTGGTTTCATTTTTGTTTGGCTTGATTTTGGTAATTATTTTTTTAGGACAAGTTCTATAAGTTTTCCTGGTAAGCACCAAGCCTAGCAGTTTCTACTTTGCCCTTCCTTTGTGTTGATATATTTTTCTTTAATAGGTTTTACTTCTTGAGACAGGGTCTCGTGTAGCTCAGATTATCCTAAAACTTTCTATGTCCTAAAGCTAACAATGACCTTAGACTTCTGGTCCTATTGCCTGCACCTCCAAAGGGCTGGGTTCACAGGCATGCATCATCATGCATGATTCGTGCCCCACTGGGTAGCAAACCAGAGTTTCATCCATGCCAGGCAAGCACTCGACCAGCTGAGCCACATCTACAGCCCCACCCCACCCCCAACACACACCTCTAAAGGAAAAGTATTCACAGAGCACACAGATTTCAATTTATATTAGCCTCAGTATGTTAAAACTTGAGACTAGGAATAAATTCTTATAGAACTAAGGAACACTAGGAAGGCTGAGTGGAGTGGCACATGCCTTTAATCCCAGCACTCAGGAGACAGAGGCAGGCGGATCTCTATAACTTCAAGGCAAGCTTAGTCTACATAGCAAGTTCCAGGCCAGCTGGGTTGAGAAATGATACCCTCAAAAATTAAATAAATAAATAAATAAATAAATAAATAAATAAATAACCATGGAAGCCAAATTCTAAAGTAAATCAAAAAGGAACCTCCCACAACAAAATCAAAAATTAAAAACAACAACAAAAATGTGTTGGTTATCATGTTATTTTGTGGAAATGACATTGTCACCACCAAAGTGTCAACATAGTCCCTTGGGGTGTGCCATATTTATATAATGTCTTCTGTAATGACCCATTTTTCTATCACTTTTCTCGTTTTTCTGAACTACCACAAAATCTTTGTTAATTTATGCTGCATAGGAAAAACTTAAAGGGATCATTTCAGCATTAAAAAAAACTAGGACAATTATGCATCAGCATCAGCACCAATAAGCAGATGACTCTAGCTATGATTAACTTTTTAAGATGATGATCGAAATGAAAATACCGTTTTAACATTCTTGTTCAACCAGGGGCTGAGGATGTAACTCCAAGACTGTAGAGTGCTTGCCTTGAGTTGGATCTGCAGCACCACAAACCAACAAGAAAACAGCCACCCACCTAGGAACATCCTACTACCAAAATATATTTCAGATACCACTGAAGAATACAGTTATAAATGTTAAAAAGCAGTAAATGTTACCTATATTTTATCACTACCAAAACTACTTTTTCAGAGGACTGGAGCGATGGCTTAGCAGTTAAGACACATACTGCTCTTACAGAGGACCCTAGTTTGGTTCCTAGCATGTACTCAGGGCAGCTCACAGCTGCCTATACCTGCAGTTCCAGAGAGATCTAACTCCAGGCACCTGCACTCTGATGCTCATACCTACACACCATAGTTAAAAAAATTTAAAACCTTATATACTTATATGTGTGTGTGATATATATATTATTTTATATATTTATGTATAAGACATACATATTTATATATCAAATACACCACACACACACCCCCTCCCAGCCAGTCTTGTAATCCTAGCTGCTCCAGGAGCTAAAGGAAGAGGAGGAACAAGAGAAGAAAGAGGAACAGGAGGAGGAGGAAGAAGAAGAGGAGGAGGAGCAGAAAGAGGAAGATTGAAAGTTCAGTGCCTGCCTGGACTATGGAGCACATTCAAAACCAGCCTAGGCAGCTTAGTGAAACCCAGGCTTCAAAAAAAAAAAAAAAGTTAAAAGGGGGCTTGGTAGCATAAGCTAGGCCCTAGGTTCAACCCCTAATAACTCCCACCCCCAAGCAAAAATCCGGAAAGAATGTCATGGATATCCTGAGATGACCTCTCCACTGTTTTGAAATGGGGTGACCTTGGAGTGACTCCATAACTTCTCTGAACCTCAGCTAGCCAGGATTTCCCAGCAGCCCTTGGTGAAAGCCACTCCCAGATGTAGTCCATAAATCCTCCCCCACAGTCTTCAATCTGTTCACTTCCCCTTGTTTGGGCTTAGTTAGAAAGTCTACATTCCAGTTTCCAGGCTCCATGTTACATGGGGGGGGGGGCTGCTCCCTGGAAATAGAGAGCCCACTGTAAGGTCAGCTCTGGAACTGGCTCAGCTACTATCATCACACTCGCAGCCTGTCTCCCACCAGCCTGAAAGCACCACTGTAGACTGGTATATAGTTTATCCCAAATTTATGCTCAGGGAGTCTGCAACCCAGAGGGTTAAAGAGCTTGCCTGAGCCCTGGGCATCATTGCTACCCAGCCGTGGATGATAAGATCTCTAGGGTCCTACCCACTTTCCCTATTTGAAACCTGTTTGTTGCGGAACAATTGACCTCACCAGAGTGAGTTTCACATTTTCCCATTACAAAAGGAAGATGAGAAAAATATGTCCTAGATACCACAGAGAAAAATACTTCCTTGTGCTAATTGCCTTTCTATTTCAATCGAGGAAGACATTTAATTATTTCTGAACTACATTCAAAACTCTCTCTCTCTCTTCCTACCTCTCTCTCCTCTCTCCTTCTCTCTCACTCCTTCTCTCTCTCTCTCTCTCTCTCTCTCTCTCTCTCTCTCTCTCTCTCTCTCATCCCTTTCCCTAGGTGAGCTAGCAGAGTCTGTGCCTACTATTTCTAAAGACTGAATAATAACATCTGGCATTTGCCAAGCACCTCATATGTGTCATTGACTGTTCTAAAGTCTTCAGTACTGGCGCCATTTACTCCTCACAGTAGGTATACGACAAGGGCATAGTTGTTATTGCCCTCTAACAGATGAAGAAACTGAGACACAGACTCCACTCTTCATAATCCTGCCACTAGACAGAGACTTGGCTTCTCCACTATGGTACCCACTGCTGGGTATGTGCACAAATGCCTTGTGGGGGAAACCATTCAAGAGGACTGGACGTAGCTGCTGCTGAGTCACTTAGGGATCCCAAACCTCTGGAGATGGAGAGAGGTGGTGTGGTGGCTAAAGGGACAACAGGGGCAGTGTGCAGCTGGCTCCTTAGACATCCAAGGAAAGAAGGCCTTGCTGCTGAGTGGCACTGCCTTGAGGATGTGTACTCAGTCACCTCTGTTGACTTCATCAGGACTGAAATGTGGAGAAGAAACAACTTCCACGGCTCNGTACTTTATGGTACTTACTATTTACTCATTCGACTTTTTCAGACTTCAGTCCGGTGGCCTGGAGTTCCTACCTTCAGCTCATCTGATCTTTGAAGGGTGAGTTTTAAGAAGCACTATGGAGGCCTGGAACCACAAATAACATTGAATTTCCCAGGTTTGTTTACTATACATGGGTATCTACAATAAAGTTAAATCCATTAATTAGATGCAATAAGATATTGACAATAACTAATAATAATAAAACAATAGTGATGTTATACTGTAATTAAACTGCTAGCATCACTACCCTGGCACTCTGGAGCCACGATTTTGTAAAACAAAGAGTCAGATGAACATTAGCATGGTGACGCTATGACAGTCAGCTGGACAGCTGAGGTGGTTGCTATGTGACCAAAGAGTGGACGGCACAGACAGCGGGGATCTGTGGATAAAGGCATGTCATGTCCAGCTCAAGAGTGAACAAGGTGGCATAAAGGCTGGTCTTACCACTCACAACGGTGTGCGATTTAACACCTGGGAATTGTTTAGTTCTAGAATTTTCCATTTATTCTTTTCAGCTGACCACAAGTAACTGAAACCGTGGAAAGGGAAACTGGAAAAGAAGGAAAACTTCTAAAATTGGATGACAGGACGNGAGCGAGCATTATACAAGTAAGAACAAAGTATCATCTCGTGTGATGGACTGATCATTCAAAAACACCTTGTGTTAACAGAGGGAAAACTTGTGTGGGCTGCATCCTTAGGAAATACTTTCTTTAAATTTAATAATCAGTAAAGTGTAGGGTATTTTATATATTTAAGCTAAGAAGTTAGTTTTATAACTTAAGTTAGCAATATTTTATGCTTTGAGGTCCTCTGGATTCTAAAAGCACAATAATTTTTAAATATTTTAATAGAAATATTCTATTTTTGTTAACTTTGCATTGAGAGAAACATTGTTCCTTTAAATATAAAATATGTCATCCTCATGAATATGTACATATACTATGTGTCAATCAAAAAGTTAATAATATATTCATAGATCAAAAAATATTGCCTCTCTCCCTTAGTAACCAGAGAAATCATTGGTTCTTGCATATCTTTGAAAGCTTCTATTGCCTAGGCTGAACACTTGCTTGAAACATTTTATTTCTAATAGACATGTTAACATATTTTAAAAACTGCATGGGACATAGCTTAGTGGTTAAGAGTACTGGTTGCTCTCCAAGAGGACCCTGGTTCTATTCCAAACACTCAGCCAGCTCACATCTGAAGAAACCCAGGGAATCCAACGCCCTCTTCTGGCCTCTTCAGGAACTGCATGCATGTGTTCAGACATACATGCAGGCAAAAGACCCATACACATAAAATAAAAATAAATGTTATTTTTTTAATAAAACAAAATCTTTAAAATGAAAGACTGCATAAGCTCAGTGTGTGTGTGTGTGTGTGTCTGTGTCTGTGTGTGTGTGTGTGTGTGTGTTATGTATGGTATTTGATACGAGTGTGTACTTACATGTATTGTATGTGGTATGTGACATGAATGTGTCTGTGTGCGTATATGTGTGGATGTGTGTTTGTGTATGAGTGAGATTGAGTATGTTTGTGATTATATTTATGTGTATGGTGTGTAGTATGTGGTGTGAGTGTGTGTTTAAGTGTGTGTGGTAGAGAGAGACACACAGAGAGAGGGAGGGAGGGAGAAGAAAGAGAGAATGTAGTGACAGGATTGCATGACATATTTTGAAGGCACCTTATGGCAAGGCATGTGTTCTTCACCAACCTACACCCCTAGACCCAACATCAGTTTTTCATGTCAAGACTCGTGGGACCCACAGAGCTTTAAACATGGAAGCTGAAGGAAGGATTTGAACTGTGTTCTTAACCAGAATTCAGCAAGAAACCCAAGCAAAATTTTCTCTTCGTCTCCTTGTGCTAGTTCATAGCCACATGGAAGCATGGAAGCACCCCTATTCCACTACACTCTGCTGATGCCTTGCCAACGGGGTGCATTCAAATATGAGGGCGACGAAAATGTGTCCAACAGGGCTTCCGGTTTCCAGTCCTGACGGGTACTACACACATTCAGATCTGTGAGGAATGCCTGGGCCAAATTTGGGGTAAAGACCGTGGAAATGACTGGAATAGGGGGTTCACCTGGGCCCCTGCTCGAGGGCTGTGTGGTGAAGGGAAGTCGGGGCTCTAAGGCATCCAAAAGGAAAGCTTGTAGGTGACCTTCTCACATTGAGCTGATGTTTCTAAGAGCTACATTTTCAATATCAGAACAAAATTCACCTAATTGTATCCTTTCTTCTCCAGCTCTGTGTACTTTGGCTTCTCCTTGGCNCTGTGGAGGATTCACAGTCAGGTCCTCACAGACTGAGTTGACTAGTGAGTTTCAGTTCGTAAAAAGGGCTTACAGTGGTACTCACTCCACATGCCCAGCAGAAGCCATCCTGAAGTTTTCTAGGGAGAGGGCATGCCTAACTAGACCTTAATCCTCCTAAAAATAATCTTCCAAGAATAAAGGGACCAAACAAGTGGTCCAAGGCTAACAACACCAGAAAAGCATTGAAGAGAGCCAGTGAGTNGGCAGAGGAAGGCACAGAGGCAGAGTGAGACACTGTGAGTGNGATATCTACCTGGTTGACATATCTAAAGAAATAAGTGACAAATTCGCTAATATCTGCCAGGCAGGTGGGGAAACCCTGTCAAAATTATTTTTAACAGATTTGAAAAGAAACAAACAGAATCTTAAAAAGTGAAAAGTATTTTATTTGTGTGTGTGTGTGTGTGTGTGTGTGTGTGTGCGTGTGTGTGTGTGAACACATGCATGTGTGTACTCTTGGAGAGTGGGTCACCCCGGCAGACTCTCACTGCAGGAACCCATCAGAGTGCTTCAGGCAGCAAGAGATGGAAACCATAGAGATCCCAAACACAAGAACATTTGTGGATGAAGAAAGCGGAGAGTATGGGCATGAAATAAGCCTAACCACAAACAATGATGATTTCCAGACCCTAAATACAGCGTGGCCTCCATGTGTGAAGAAATAACAGACAAAGCCAGCAGGACCTGGTGGAAAAAGAAAACCCATCAAAAGTAGCAGATGAGAAATGGGAACTAGATAAGAGATCCAAGGTTCTGGCTTGGGGTCCCTTGTGTCCCTTTTTTAATCCACAAGACAGTAAAAGTTCTGAATACCTATATTCTTGGGTAGGTTATTTATGGAGATTGAAATTTCTCAGACACATCAGTGTCCTGGGACTGCTATAACAGTGTAACACAACCCAGGGGTTTAGGAAACTAAACACATTCTCCCACCATTCCAGAGGCTAGCAATCCAAGTTCAAGGCATCAGCTGGGCCATGTTCTATTTGTGGGTTCTTGGGGAGACCTTCCTGCCTCCTCTAGTCTATGGCAACTCTTGAATGTTACTTGGCTTGGAGCAGCACCATCCAATCCCTGACTGTCCCATGGGTCTCTTCTTTGGAGGGGTATATTGGTGTTAAAGTTGTGTGCTCTCTAAGCAGACTTTCTCTTTAAAAATATGCAGTAAAACTGCATAACATAAAATGCGGTATCACAGCCATTTTGAGTGTGCAACTCGGGAGCATTTAGTACATTGACATCATCTTTGCAACCAATCTCCAGAATTTTCATCCAGCAAAACCNAAAGTTTCTGCCCTTAAACCACACCACCTCCACATTCCTCCCCATGCTAGCCTCGGCAATCACCATTCTACTTCCNGTGGCTCTCGGTCAACTGCTCTGCTTAGGTGCCTGATACCAGTAGAATCACACCACATTTGCCTTTTTGTAAGTGTCTTAATGTGCCTCAGGGTCATTCATGTTAAGCAGATACTGTAAAGATTTTTTTCTTTTAAAAGCTAAACAATGTTCCTTTGCATATATATATTCCAGTGTGTTTATCCACGCCTCGGTGATCACGTGGGTTGTCCTACATTATGACAATTGTAAATAATGCTGCAGAAGTGTCCAGTGTCTTCCCTTCTTAGAGACGTGTTCCTCATTTGTTTCTTTTTCTTCTTCAGTCAACTGTAGCAGTCTGTGGCTTTCTGAAAGTGTGTCCTTTAATGTAGATTCCCTAATAAATTGGCATAAAGTTTTTGCTGGGCATAGTGGTACATGCCTTTAATTCCAGCACTTGAGAGGCAGAGGCAGGCAGGTCTCTGTGAGTTCGAGGCCAGCCTGGTCTAGGTAGTGAGACCCTGTCTCAAAACAACAACCAAAAAGTTATTTATAATCTTTAGTTTCCATGGGGTTGGTAGTAATGTTGATGCCTTTGTTTGTTTTGTTTTAATTGCATACATCCATTTATGTAGTTGTGGTGAGGAGGGCACGGTGGTAAGAATAACAAAGAGAACAACTTACTGTCCATTCACCGGGTGTGCACCAGGGAGAGAGCTCAGGCTGTCAGGATTAGCTACAAGAGCCTTGACCTAGCTGCGCCAACTCGAGGGCCCTCATTCCTGATTTTTGACCATTTGTTTCTTCTCTTATTTCTTCATCAGGCTTAGCAAGAGTCTATCCAGTTTGTTGATATTTTCAAAGGAACAACCTTGGTTTTATGGACTTTCTCTGTGAAATGGGAAGGCTATTCCATTGATCTCTGCTCTAGCAATTTTTTTATTTGTCTCCTGATGATCATATCCTAAGGAAAAAGCTATTGATTAAAGATCTTTCTTCCGTGATAAAACAAAAGGGAACCTGTGTTTGTGCTTATTCATTGTACCCTGTGACCTCTGACATGTGCTTTTTGTTGTTGTTGTTGTCATTCAAAATATAGTTTTGAATTTCCCCTGAGATTTCTTCTTTGCCTCATGAGTTATTNGGGGATAGTATTTAATTTCCAAATATTTGAGGTTTTCCCAGAATCCTTACTGTTGTGGACACTTAATTTAATTTCGTTGCGGTGAAAGAGCAAACTTCATATGATTGCAATCTTCTTAAATGTATGGAGAGCTGGGTTTTGGATGATCTGTCTTGGACGATATCCCATGTGAACAGGAAACTTGAAATTCTTTTTTTTTTTAAGGTCCTACAACATTAGCTAAGCCATGTTGATTAATTTTGTTGTTTAGCTCTTTCATGTTCTGCTTCATTTTCTGCCTAGTTGTTCTGTCAGTGAAGTGTGGTGCATCGAGATCTCAACACACTCTTGCCCATCATCTATTTCTTTTAATGTGTTCAGATTCTCTTTGTGGATTTTAAGGCTCCACTTTGGGAGCATAGAGATACATAANTGGTATATCTTCCTTCTGTATTAGCTCTATTAGTATTTTTCAAAGTATCTTTTGTCTCTGGTAAAATTCCTTAAAGATTATTTTGTTTGAATGTTAAAGTAGCATTCANTCCAACCCTCTTGGAGACACTGGTTGCATCGTGTATCTTTTTCCAACCTCTTCTGCAAGACTGTTTGTGCCTTTGAATCTTGAGAGGTCTCTTATAAACCGTGTATTATTGGAGTTTTGCTCTTTCATTCAGCCCTATTGTCTCTACTTTTCAAGAGGGGTGTTTAGTCCAATCACATTTAATGTAATTGTTGATAATGTTAGAATCTATGCCTGACATTTTCAATGTGATTTGTATTTGTCCCATATGTTTTTCTGTTCCTTATTCATTGCTTCCTTTCAGGCTAAAATATTTTCATTACTACAATTATTCTATTTCTTTGAAAATATTTTCTTTACTATTAACATGGGGGCACATGTCTCAGTGTGCATGTGGAGAACAGGAGACAAACTTAGGGAGTTTGTTCTTGTTTTCTGCTTATGCACGTGTTTCAAGGATTCAACTCAGGTCTTCAAGCTTGGCAGCAAGAACCTTTACCTGCCTAGCCACTTCGCTGGCCCCCTGTTTCTTTTCTTTTTTATTGCATTTTGTTTAGATTTCTCTAGTGGCTGCNTTAGAAATTTCAGTATCTTCTTCAACTCATCACAATCTACTTCAGAATAATATTAACTTAATCTGATAAAATACACAAACATTGCTCCATTGAGTCCCCCCAATCTCCTTCCTTTGCTGCTATCATTGTATGTATTTAGTATGACATGATCATTATAAACTCTGTAATACGGGGTTATAGGTGTTGCCTCGAACAATCGTGGGTCTTTTAAGGAAACTAAAGGCAAGGTGAGAAATACCTATTTCCAAAGACTTGTATTTTCTCGTGTTTCACNTCTCNGATGCTCACCNTTCTGCCTGCACTGGAGTTTTCATCTGGNGTCACTTTCTTTCGAGTGGATAGCTCTCCTCTTGTACGCCTATGTCAGGTGAGTAGCAGTGACTATTGTCCACCTTTGCTAATCTGTGGGGCATCTTTGTGTTCACTTTTGAGTAATTCTACTTTCTAGACCATTCTATGTTTACAGGGTTGGTTTTTTCCTCAGTATTTTTTTGTTCCTTTGTGTTGTTCTTGATACTTTTGAGGGTTTTTTTTTTCCTTATAGCTAACTGAATTCTACCCTGAAATAATAGGTATGCCTGATACAAAATGTTTAAGGCAGTTTTCAGTATACTTTTTTCCTTACTGTATTTTCAACAGGTTGGTTCTGACATATACAAAATCAAATATATATGGATCCTTAAAGACTTTGATTTTATGTACATGTGTGTGGTGCATGTGCACCACTTGAGTGCAGTGCCCACAGAAGCCAGAATAGGTCGCCAGAGCCCCTGGAGCTCAAGTTACAGGTGGTTAGGAGCTGCCTGATTGAGTGCTGGGAACAGAATCCAGGTCCTCTGCAAGAACAGCAAGTGCCCTTAACCACCGAGGACTCTCTCTACCCCAATAAGAGGATCTTTGTTGTGTTTATCTATGTGATTTGGGTCCTTGAAGCTCTCTGGATGGATAGTAATACATCTTTATGAACTTTGAGAAGCTTAGGGAAGACAGAGTCATTACTTTTTCAGAAGTTCCCATTCCACTTTCTCCTGTCCAGCTCCCACCACATGTCTGTTTGTCCTTCTCCTTTGACGCTATGGATTGCTAAGGATGGTCTGTTCCTCTTTAATCTTTCTTCTTCTTGTCCTTAGACTGGGTGATTTGTACTAGTCACTTTCTAGTTCTTTTTTCTGTCACCTTGAAGCCATTGCTAAGTCTTCCTGGTTTATCTTTCAACTTTAGAATTTCCATTTGGTTTACTATCCCTTTACCAGGCAGAGGTCCACATTCAAAGCTCAGGATAANTGGCCTCTGCTTCTATTCCTGCTGGATTTCTTGGGTTTCTNCTATGTGGGTCCTTTAGCTGGAGATGTGTGAGGAGTTTAGGATCAATCTCACTTCTGCTGCACTTGAACCCAGCCTTCAGTCAACACAAGCTGTGTTAAGAAGTGTTCAAANCCATATTCTGTCTCACATCTGAACATCCCTTAGGTAGTCTGCTGCATCCACCAAACAGAATCATAAGTTCAAGATAGTGGATTGTTAGNTGTCCCCNTCCATTTGTCACCAAGACTTCCACTTACCCAATGACATTCCAAGTCAAGGACCTCATCTAGGCAGCAGCAACAGGGATTGCTCACCTCCTTGACTGCTACCCCAAAACCAGCGGTCAGGAAGGGGTTTGAGGAACCCAGACAACAGAACCACAGACTCATATTGCTCTTACTTGACGTTCAGATTTCTTCAGATTTATCATGAGTTTAGTCAGTTTCCAAACTACTGAAACAGTTAGTTTGCAAGTTCTGACCAGCTTAATAGTTACTTTACTGTTGTATTGTTTGTTAGTTGTTTAGTGTTGAGCCAANGCATTTTAACTGTGTAGCCCATGCTACCATTGAACTCCTGATCCTCTTGCTTCAATTCCCAAACACTGGGACTGTGGTCTGCACCATCATTCCTGGCTTACTAGTCTGTTCCTTTCTGAGGAAATTATTTACCAGGGTTCTTATTGCAGCACACTGGCANAAAAAAAAGAAAAACTACAATCAAAATCAATCTCAAGTGAAAAAATTAAGGTGTGGAAAAACACATATTGTATAATCTCATTTGTATCTGGTTCTAAGGACAGGAAAGACTAAGGCCTGTGGTTTGAGGATGAGCAAATCCATGGTAATATGAGCCAAACAAGCAAGTAACTATTCCACAACGGAAGACAGCAATTACAGCTGCAGAAGAGAGCATGTCTGGAAACCAGTGCATTAAAGGCGAGGTCAGGGTCTGGAATTCCATCACTATCCTGTTTCTTGCCTTGGGTGGCCATTAACAAATGTTCATCTCAGGACTATTGAAGAAAAACAACATACAGAGGGTCTGGCATGATGGCTCATGACTATCACCCCAGCAACGTGGATGCTAAGGGAAGAGAATCACCCACAAGTTGAAGTCAGCCTTTCCTACATGATGAGTTCCAGGCAAATCTGGGCTACAGCGTGAGACCTGTTCTCAACTCCCCAAACAGTGACACATGTTTACGTCCCTGCATGTATATTGTAGGCTGCAATAAAATGTTGTGTGAAGCATACTACTCCATTGTTTTCTTAGTACATATTTACTGAATGACCCTAGAGCAAAGTTCACAATTGAGACAATTGTCAAAAGAAANGAAAAGTCAGAGATGTCCATTCTCACTCATAGCTTAGTGGAGGGATACCCAAAAAGTAAGCACCCCACAATAGAAAGGTAATTTTCATTTTAATTTTTTTCAGATGTGTGTGGGACATGTGGAGGTATAAAGGCCAGAGACTGCTAGCTCTTCCCTTTGTATAGTGAGTTAGGGTCGCCTTCTGAATCCAGAGGTCTAGTTTCTGCTAGTTTGGATAGCCAGCCTGCTCTGAAGATGCCCACCTTGTCTCTGCCTCCTACATGCTGGAATTATGGGTAGGCCACCATACCTGCCACCCAGTTTTCATGTGGGTTCTTGGGATCTGAGCTCTGGTTCTCACAGTTATATGCCTCATGCTTTACCCACTAAGCCATTCCTAGACCCTAAAATTTAATTTTGGACTACAGTACAGAGTGTGAAAACCAGGAGAGTGGGGGACACTGTCAGTTGGTGCCTTGAACTAGATTTGCTAAAACANGTATCTGAGGTGATGAGACCTCGTTGAGAAGTAAAGGTTGAGTTGGTGAAGGTGGGGTGTCTTATTTAAATTTTTTCATACACATAAGGGGGCATATAAAATATAGAGGCCAGAGACTAATATGTGTGTCTTCCTTGATAGCTCTCCCTTTGTATATTGAGACAGGGTCTCCTTCTGAATCCAGAGCTCTAGTTTCTGCTAGTCTGGCTAGCCAACTTACTTTCAAGATGCCCAAATCATCATAGTAAAGATTTGAGTGAGAGAAAACAGCAAATTAGAACCTGGAGCATCTGGAAGAGGAAGACACTCAGTAGCAATTAGCAAACTGACCTCAGACCTCCAAAGGATCCCCTTGTAATGCCCTCAGGAATGTAGAGCAAGGACCAATCAGAAGATGAGAAACACCAGAAGCTAAAATCTCCTCAGGGAGAGATGGCTTTGTAACCATCAGAACTTGTCAAGAAGCCCTGACCAGTGAGCAGAGTCCATGTCACTAGAGTTGTCACTCCCCTCATCTTAACTCTACTGCCAATGTGACTGGTCTTGGACGCATCCAAGAGACATGCTTCTGTATATGTCCATGCGGGTGTTCCCAACATGCTTTACCCCACCCATAATACAGGCAGCACATCCCATGGACTGGGGTGAATGAAAAGGGAGGGGGCAGGGAGAAAACAAGCTAAGCACCAGCATCCATTGCTCTCTGATCCATGACAGTGGACATAAGGTGACCAGCCACCTCAGGTTCCTGTCACCATGCTCCCCATGCTGAACTGTAGGCTTGAATCCTGAGGCAAAATCAACCCTTCACATCCTAAGTTACTGTTGTCACACATATCAGAGCAGCGAGAAAAGGAACCAATGTATTTTGTGAGGCGAGTTTCAATGGTTTTTGGCCATTCCCCCTTCCTTGAGGAACAGAACCCAGTTTCCCACGTGGGCAATTACCTCTTATGCCAGTCAGCAGTCCAGTATTGTAACAAATGCCTAAGGTCATCATGACCTTATAAAGAGAAAAGGTATATTTTGACTCATTGTTTTGGAGGTTTCTGCCCATGGCTACTCCCAATGCTTGGCTCTAGAGTGGCAGCCCATCATTTGGGATCACATAATAGCACAGAATGAACAAGAGAAATAAAGAAACATGCTCTTTCCTTTGAGAGTATGTTTCCAGTGACCAGAAGACTCCCTACCAGGTCCCACCTCTTAGGATTTCTAACCTCTTCCAGTTATACCAGGCTGGGGAATAAGTCTTTAAGCACATGGACCTTTGGGTGACATTCAGATGTACACTATAGCTTGCTATGACAGCCTTGGCTTAAGTAGTACTTCTGCCTGAAGACATTGTGACCTAAGATTAGCTATGTGGATTCTCCCCCACCCCTAGGCACTCCTCTCTGTAGCCAGGTGGGGTTGTGGAGACTGTGCAAAGTTGATCCATGGGGTGTTTCTATGGCAACCTCATTATTTNTACAGAGGAGGGGCTAGAAGGGGTAATCTGGCTGACAGTGGGCTTTGAGGGACCACTTCAAGCTACCTAGCATAGGATTGTGCCTGAGGGTAAGAAATGTTGACTTGGGCTAGAGAGATGGCTCAGAGGTTAAGAGCACTGGCT
>LZPO01055105.1:245452-256979 GCA_001675575.1 Neotoma lepida | reverse complement strand
ACTTGCCATCGAGGGTCTGAGAAAATGGCTTAGTGGGGAAATCGCTGCAGTACAAGCATGAGGACATGAGTTCAGATTCCCAGAACTGTGTAGAGCTGGGAGTACTAGTCTAGCTCCAGTGCATTTACAGTTAGACAGAAGATAGAGGCAGGAAAATCCTTGGAAGCTTGCAAGACAGATAGCCCAGTGTATGCAGCAGGATACCCTGTCTCAAACAAGGTGGAAGGTGAGAACTGACCTCCACATGTGTGCCATGGCACAACTGCACTCAAATACACTAATGCTTGCATGCACGCACACACACACACACACACACAAAGATATTTTTAAATTTCCCATCTCCCAGCTGTAGTCTATGAGGTTAATTTATTTATTTAACCACTGTGAAACTCAGTTTCTCTGGCTGCAGAAATAGGGCTATTCTGAGCAGCAGATCTGTAGGTGGCGCTATTACACACGATGGTATTCTGGTGTCTGGAACAAGTATTGAGTTCCTAAACCCCAGCGCACCTACATCTCTTGTTTGGACTGCCAGAGCTCTTCAACAGTCTCTAGCTTCCAATCTATTGTAAGGTCTCCGGGCCTCGCATTTTCCACCAAATGGCATGAGCTTCCTAAGAACCAAATCTTCTACATCAAGCTCAGACTTCCTAACAAAGCACCCCAGTTCCCCCATGACCTCATGGCTGTCCCNGNCTATCTCTATTCTCTGNTGAGATGCCCTCTCCCACCTGCCTCCTTCCTTTTGTCTTCTCTAGCCTCAAAGCCCTAGTGTTGTCTAGGAGGTTTCTCTGCATCAGCAGATGTGCCCTCATCTGTAAAGTCGAATGGAGTCACTACTGGGTGCTTTGAAACAGGGCTAGGGTGGATGATGAAATGAAGTGTTCATTTTTGAAGTGGTACTTAACTAGTCATATGACGTAGTGGCTGTTATATTGAATGAGCAAACACATAGAGCCTCTTCAGGTTCTGTTATGCCCTCCCTCGGGCCTCTGGCTGTTCCCCTTGCTGTTCCTGAGTATACTTTTTCTTCTCTCTTTAAGGTTCAGACTGAATGCCACTTGCTGTGCACTTCCATAGGATGGTAAGACAGAACAGGACATCATGGGACAGGATGTACACAAGCTCTGCCGTGACAAACTTTCAAACTATTATCTCTCATTGGTGCAAATAAAGTTATATATACTTCAAGGCAACAGAACATATAAGTGTATTCTCTGGTTCATACCAACTGGGCCGTCATGAGATAGATGAATTAGGCCAGGCCAGCCTTCAGCTGCCCTTGAATCCACAGTGGAAGACAGCCACAGATTACGGTTGTAAGTCACAATTTATTCCATCAACACTTTTGTTGGATGTCTACAGCATTTTAGAAATAGAGTCAACCTTTTAAATGGACAGAAGGTATTTCGTGAGACACAAGCATTCCTAAATCTTTTTAAAAATCCAGAACATCAAACCACAGTGACCCACATCCATCTCTGCTCAGTAATTATCAGGACAACCATTCCAATGTGGTATCCAAGAGCCGCATACAGCTTTTGCCACTAAATGAAAACTGAAGAACAGTAGGCTTCAGAAGCAGTAGTGGGGAGAAGAGAAGGGTTCCTGACTAAGTAATTCAGGACCCGTCCTTTCTTGTTTTCATTTAACTGTGAGTCCTTGTCTGGACTGTGAACACTCTGTAAGGGCAGGGAGGAGCTTGGCATTGAACCTCTATCTGGTTCTAATACATACTGAGTAGATGTCATAGAGACAGGGAGTAAGCAAGCTGGCTAGTGTTGTGGAATATTATTTGAAGATGTGTTACACTTGTTTATGCTGTGGAACACTTGTTTTAATGATGCAAAGATGTGTTGCATTCTTTTATGTTGCATTTGTTTAATTCTGTGGAACTGTGTTACTGTGCCTGTCTAAAACACCTGATTGGTCTAATAAAGAGCTGAATGGCCAATAGTGAGGCAGGAGAAAAAATAGGTGGGGCTGGCAGGCAGAGAGAATAAATAGAAGGAGAAATCTGAGGACAGAAGATAGAGGAACAAGAAAAAGGGAGAAGGAGAAGAGGACATCAGGTCCACCCAGCTACACAGCAAGCCTTGGAGTAAGAAGTAAAGAAAGGTATATAGAATAGAAAAGATAAAAGCCTAGAGGCAAAAGGTAGATGGGATAATTTAAGAAAAGCTGGCTAGCAACAAGCCAAACTAAGGCCAGGCATTGATAAGCAATAAGACTCTGTGTGTATTTACTTGGGAGCTAAGCGGCAGGCCCCCCAAAAGCGCCAACAGCCAAAGAGTAAAAAGAGTAAAAAAAACAGCAACTACAGGCGAGGGATGAGATGGATGTGGGATGGAGGACCACTGGATGCCATGTTCTCTAGCACTTTACAATGCAGCAAATACAGGTGTCTATACCAACAAGAAGGATGGGATTTGACAGAGACCACTCCATTGTGACTTACTGATGAATGCTGCCCATGAGGCACTCAGCACCAAGGATATACTTCTCATATCCTTCACCTACTATCTCTACTAGCTCTAAGAATGAAAAAGNCTGAAAAAATATGTCTAAGAAAAGGCATGAAAATATAATGGTTAAGAAGTCTCTGAATCCAGACTGTTTAGGTCCAAATACTGACCACTTTATATTTTGAACAAGTCATTGCATTCTTCCATGCCTCAGCTTCCCCGCCTGGATAAAGGCAAATGACAATGCCTACCTCAGTGGGTGGTTTTAGGGTGTTTATGAGTCATGCACAGAGAAACTAGTTTGAACTCTTGTGTTCTTAGGGAATATCAGAAAAAGAAGGCATGATTCAGACACGCCTACCAAAGGTTTGGAAAGCATGGACCATTAGCTTGGTTGACCAGAGGATGTGTTAAGAAAGAAAGCCTACAGATGAGGGGGAGGGGATACCAGACTACTTAGCTCTGTTTAAACACACAATAGTAGTAGCTAGAAGGACAGGATGATACTGTGAAAACAACTAGGTACTTGGTGACCCCTGAGTTAATTACTTTTCTTCTGCAGTGATAAACACCATGATGAAAAGCAACTTAAAGAAGGAAGGGTTTGTGGTGGCTTATAGTTCTAGAGGAGGAGTCCATAATGACCAGGAAGGCATGGCAGTAGGGAGTCCTGAACAAGAAACTAGCTGACCACATCTCAACTGCACTCAGGAAGCAGAGGGTTCTAACTGGAAGTGGGGTGAAATTGTAAACTCTCAAAGTGCACCTCCAGTAACTTACTTTCTCCAATAAGGCTTCCAACCTAAAAAGTTCCATAACCTCCACAGACAGCGCCACCAACTGGGGATGAGGTGTTTAAACACATGAGCCTATGGGGGACATTTCTCATTCAAACAACCACAGATCCACATCCCATATGCTATTTAGACATATCCTATATGCTGGAGACCCTGAAAGTCATGTCCTAGAGTAGTGTACTTTCACATGTGAATGCTGAGTGACCCTTGGGTTTTACTGAACCCAATCAACCTCTCTCCTTAAAGTAGGCTTTATATACACACCTGTAACAAAATAGAATATTCAGTTTATTTAAGAAAGGCATGTCTAAGCTGGACAGTGGTAGTGCATGCCTTTAATCCCCGCATTTGGGAGGACGAGGCAGGTGATCTCTGTGAGTTCAAGGCCAGCGTGGTCTACAGAGGGAGTTCCAGGACAGCCAGGGCTACACAAAGAATCTCTGTGTCAAAAAAAAAAAAAAAAACATGTCTGTGCCATTAAAAATATTCAAGTCCTTATTCTAAGCAGTTAAGACTGCTTCCCATCCTTTTCTTATAAAAAGGTTTTGTTGTTGCTGTTTTTGTTCAACATTTTCTCTTCTACCCACAGAACCAACTGTACATTGATTAAATATTAGGTATAATTTCTTCCAGCTTCATATTTACTTGTTTTCTTCACTCATATAAACAAGCCTGCAAAAAACAAAAACAAACAAAACAACCAGTGGCCTAGATGGCAAGCTCATGAAATACACATTGAGTTTTAAATAACCAGGCAGAAGTTTGGCCAGCTGGTCGACCTCCTTCCTCTGTCAACACACTTCTAGCACACGTGGGCTTTTAGATGTCAGTCTCCCACCTGCAACAGTACCAACGGTAGCTTCCCTGCTGTTTGAACTGCATACTATAGATCATCATAACAAAACTGCAAATACCCCTTACGTTTCAGCTGTTTTTTCTTTGTTGCTGTTGTTGGGGAGGACTTTCAGGGTAATTTAGGGAAGATCTGCAGCTTTAGAAAANTGTTATTTAACAATGGGAGAGGAAAGAGGACCGAGGAACTTAGGTTTGTATGTAGCTTTAAGATATGTGCATCTTAGATTGATGGATTCATCCTGGGAAGGAAGCAGTCTTCTATTTTTAAGATTTCTAGACGCGGCCTGGACTCCTGTCTCAAATACTTCCCACCTGTTCCTAATTTCACACAGTGTGATCTCCTGGTCTCCACTGCACTGTGGCTCCCACAGACATACAGGAAACTGCCTACAGCTCCTAACTTCCTATCTTGTTAGGCTGTGGCTTGCTGTGTATTAAAGTTGATTTTATACCAAAACTTTTCTTTATCCTTCCTGTTTCTTTTCCCTTGTTACATGATTCAGCAAAAACCTGGTCTCAAATTGATAATTCTAAATATTATGATATNCCAGAAATTCTGCTTAATCTTTTCACTAAAGCCCACATATAACATCTGTAGATTTAATAAAAATTTTCTTTTTTTGAAACAGGTCTCATGTGCCCCAGGCTGGCCTTGAACTTGCTATGTAACTGAGGATGACCTTGAACTCCTGATCCTCCTACCTCTATTTCCTAAGCACTGTAACTACAGGCATGCACCAATGCATCTGGTATCACACCATGGCTTTGTGAACACTAGGCAAGCACTCTGCCCAATAAATGCTCTGAACATGAGTTAATACTCATGGGCTGGTTTGTTTCTGAAGTGACAGCTATAGCAGAAGAAGCACTGGCCTTGAACTCAGGAAGGCAGAGATCTATTTCCATCCACCGTGCAGCCTTGCACAAGCCTGTACTTGGCTCTCTTATGAAACAAGACTGTATTCTCCATCCCTAACAGCTGGTCTTCTGAGATTTCAGGGTTCTTTAGTTCTGTATGATTGGGAGTGAGGGAGTCATCTTAGTTAGGGCTTCTATTGCTTCGATGAAACACTATGACCAAAAACCAAGTTGAGGAGGAAAGGGTTTGTCTTACACTCCGTATTACTGTTCATCATTGAAGGAAGTCCTCACAGGAACCCTAACAGGGCAGAAACCTGGAGGCGGGAGCTGATGCAGAGACCTGCTTACTAGCTTGCTCTGCCTGCTTTCTTACAGAACCCAGGACCACCAGCCTAGGGGTGGCACCACCCATAATGGTCTGGACCGTCCCCCATCAATCATTAAGAAAATAAATACCTTACAGCTAGATCTTATGGAGGCATTTTCTCAATTGAGGTTCCCTTCTTTCAGATGACTCTAGTTTGTGTGTCAAGGTGACATAAGACTGGCCAGCACAGGGCTGATGGCAATTTGTCTTCAGATATAGTTTCAGACTTTTCTTTGGTATTCAAGCAACCTGAATGGTTGGTAGACTGAGCTGGACCTCACTGTGCTCTTGTGTCACACGTCGGTCAGGGTTTGCTTTTCCATTAGTGAACCCTGTCCACTGTAACATGTACCAAAATCCTTAGCCACAAATGNTCCTCAGAAACAAACGTCCTCAGGTGTGTTTCTTCTCTAAGAACCATCTTTCATAAAAGCCATAGAGNTACAGAGAGAGCATCTACTCAGTACCCACCAGTAGAGAACAGTGGGGAATCAACCCTCACCTGACTTCAGCCCCTGGAAATGCACAAAAAACAGGTGAAGCTCATGGGGAAACCTGAGAATTGCTCTAAACCAACATTCTCACATTTCCAAAGGGTTAGGACCTAGTTACATCCCAAATCCACAAAGTCAGAATTATGGGACTAGGCCCATGCATCTGAAGGCCTCATGAGATTGTCAGCTTGCTTCCAACACTCACCAACCACTGAGAAACACTGAACTAGAGCCATGGAATAACTTGGTGATAACATAGTATCATGGCTAATCTTGGTTGTCAATAAACTTCTGGGTGTGTCTGTGAGGGTGTTCCCAGTGAGGTTTCAGAAAAGAGAAAATACCCACCCTGAAGGTGGGTGGAACCATCCTGAAGGCTGAATAGAAAGAAAAAAGCAAGCTGAGGACCAGCATTCATACCCCTCTGCTTCCTCACTGTGGGTTCAGTGACCAGCTCCTTCACACTCCTGCCACCATGCTTCTCTGTCATGATGGACACCATCCTTGGACAGTACCTCAAAACAAATCCTTCCTTCCTACAGTTGATTCTTGGCAAGAAAAATAACTAATATATACAAAGTGAAAAATTCGATCATTTGGCCCTATGTGACAATTCCTAACAGCTTCTTTGGCTTGACATCTGTGGATTTAATTGACAATCAAAAANAGAAAACAAAATGTCTATACTGAACATGGACAGACTTTCTCTTCTCATTCCTCCTTAACCACCAAGTATAACGACCCTCCCCATAGGATGTGTACAGTATCAGATATGTATAAGTAATCTAGTGATGGATATGCCCAACTTCCTGGAGGCTATGTATACACAGGTTCCAGATCACTTCATATGAGAGACTCGTAAAGATTTCAGAGTTCAAGCATGTTCTGGAACCAATCTCTCAGACAGCCAGGGAAGACTGTATTTTCAATTGACACACCTGGCCACTGGTTAGTCTGGCTTTGTTTTGTTTCTCTCACCACATGGGTCTCAGATTTCACACTTTTGTAAATGAACATCAGATTTCTCCACATTGCTTCTAGGTTTTTAAATCTTATCCATATTTTGATGAATAAGACTCTCGTGGGTCTGGGGAGACACAGTTCAGTAGCCCAAATGCTTGCCAGACAAGCATGAGGTCCTGAGTTGAATAACCAGGTAGAAATACCAGGTGCTGTGGTGTCATCCTGGAATCCCAGACTAGGGAGGTAGAAACAGATCTCTGGGACTTGCTGGCCAGCCATCATAGCCTCATCGGCAAGTTCAAGGCCAACAAGAGATTCTGCCAAAACAAACAAACATAATGGGGCCAGAGAGAAGGCTCCATGAGCAAAGGCCCTTGTCTCCAAGCCTGAGTTAAATCNCTGAGACCCATGTAGTGGAGAGAAGCAAAAGTGTGAAATCTGTACACAGTTATCTTTCTTTCATCATAGTAGTTCAGAAAGAAACTCCCCCAGGGTGTCCCATGGCCTCCACACTACCTCTCATGCTAGGGCATGTTATGTCTACACACACACCAGTAAGTTAATATAATTCTTTAAAAAAATTTAAGAGGGTAGCCCAAGAGGGAAAAACGCCTAAGGTTGACCTTTGGCATCCACGTGTGTGTATGGACACACACACACACACACACACACACACACACACACACCACTCACAGATATTGCAGCATACCTATTCTCTTTAAAGTTTTGTTGTGTTGGTAAATTTTAACATGGGTGCTTACACAGACTTACACAGCAAGCGCATCGTCTACTGAGCCATCTCCCAGCCCCACTGTTGTAAGATCTGTGATTGATTGAGATGCTAACCTTGTCCAGTGTGGTGGTTTGNAAGAAAATGGCCCCCATAGGGAGTAGCACTATTAGGAGGTGAGGCTTTGTTGGANTAGGTGTGGCTTTGTTGGAGGAAGTGTGTCACCATGGAGGCGGGCTTTGAGGTCTCCTTTGTTCAAGCTACACCCAGTGTGACACAGTTGCTTCTGCTGCCTGAGGATCAAGATGTAGAACTCTCAGCTCCTTCTCCAGCACCATGTCTGCCTGCGTGCCACCATGTCCCTCCATGATGATAACGGACTAAACCTCTGAAACTGTAAGGCAGTCCCAATTAAATGTTTTCCTTTATAAGAGTTGCCATGGTTATGATGTCTCTTCACAGGATTGAAACCTTAACCAAGACACCCAGTGTCCCCCCCAACGTCCTCTNTCATGTGAACCGATTTGGAAACTCCACCCACTTCAGCACCTTCCAATTGCTGCCAGCAGGACTAAGCAAGCTATGCATGCAGCTCTGTATTAGTCAGGGTTCTCTAGAGGAACAGAAATGATAGCATNTATATATGATTTACCAGAGTGGCTTACAGGCTGTGGTCCAGCTAGTTCAACAATGGCTGTCTACCAACAGAAGGTCCAAGAGTCCAGTAGTTCAGTCCACAAGGCTGGCTGTCTCAGCTATCTTCAGTACCTGCTGGAATCCCAAAGAACTAGGCTCTGATGCCAGTGAAGGATTGAACTTGCCAGAAAAAGTGATGGCAAACAGACAAAGAGCAAAAGCTTCCTTCTTCCATGTCCTTTCTGTAGGCTGCCAGNAGAAGGTGTGGCCCAGATTTAAAGGTGGATCTTCCCATCTCAAAAGACCCAGATCAAAGGTGGGTCTTCCCACTTCAAGTACTTTAATTAAGAAAACGCTCTTACAGATGTACCCAGCTGCTTGGGTTGTAGTTAATTGCAGGTGTAGTCAAATTAACAACCAAGAATGCCCATCAGAAGCTCCTACCATTTTTCACACAAAGATCAAAACTAAGTCTGTGTGATGCACACTCTTGCAAGATTTTAAATGGTTGGCAACTAATGAAATTTTCTTTCAGTGTCTGGGATCAAGCCTATGGCCTTGGACATTCTAGACAAGCACTCTACCACTGAACTACATTCAAAACCCTCAAATGTTTGTTTGTTGACTGGTTTAATATCTTAAAATGGGGTCTGGAGAGATGGGTCAGTGGTTAAGAACACATATTGCTCTTGTAGAGGATCAGAATTGGTTCCCCAACACCCAGGACGCTCACTTCTGTTTGTAACTCTAGCTCCACACCTCTAGCCCCCCGCCCCGCCCCCAAACACACACGAGATGGAGATAGAGAAACACAATTCAAAAGAAAAATCCATCTTAAAAAATTACTTAAAAAGTCCTATTTGTTGTATTTTAAAAATGGCAGGAAGGAGTCACACCATACAACAGGGCCCACTAGGAGGTTTATTGAGGGGAGGGGAGAGAAGGGGGCAGAGACTGGTCCCTGGGGATGAGAATGAAGGAAAAGAGAGAGAGAAAAAAAACAGGAGGTGTACAAGGCCTGCCTTTTATAAGGAAACTTAGCGAATGCGCACAGGGGGTGCTCTTAGTGGCTGCAGCTGAGGTATATCCTGTCAGGACCCTAAGGGCAGGCCAGTAGATGCCTAAATGCTAACACTATTGAAACCAAACAACAAAGCAAAGCAGAATTCACCAGCTGATGCTGATCTCAAGTCCNACACAGGTTTAGGAGCTGAAATCAGTTAAGACAATCAAAACTCTCCCACAGAAACAAGTTCATCTAGTTGGCGTGCAATAACATACTCTGCTTCTAGAACAACCAGAGTTTTGTGCANGTGTTAAGTTCATCTGTTCACTCAGTTGCTTGTGCAGCGCTTAGACCCTTAGCTAATATTTAACACAGCACGTTAAAAATATAGCAAGCTCATGAGTTAGTCTCTGATAAAGATTTAAAATGCAAATGGGCAAAAGCCAAATGCTGCCTCAGTGACTTTTCCCCTAGCAAGCTGCAGCCCAAAAAAGCAAGTGCCAAGGACCACCCAGAGGAGAGAGAGGTGAAGCGTGGGCTCTTGCCTCTCCCCAGGTGCCTCAACCTGCCCAGGCTGTTTCCCACGGTCTAGGAGCAGTAATGATTGTCAAAGGGAATCATCGGGGCTCACTGCCACTCAGAGCCCTCAGAGCCGCCTTACTTTCATCTGCAAAGTAACAGGATCTCGAACCATAACAGGTTCAGTGGAGATTATTTCCAGCTAATATAATCTATAATTCCAGTCCCCTCCCTTTTGTTTCTTACCTGAGAATATACAAAACAATAGAAGAGGGAGGCAGGCATTGTTCACATTAATTAACAACAGGAAAACAANGGGCCAGCCAAGGTTCACCAGAAATAGATTAGAACACCTGTGAACTGAATTGAAGGTGATGGGGAGGACAGGGGAGTCATACCTGTGTTGTTGATTCTACAAGTCTGATTACAATGTCATGATGGTAGAGAACAGGAATGTTGCAGATCCACAGCCAAAATTATTCCAGGCTATTTGTAGTCCCCTCAGTAGTCCTTATTGCCCATTTGTGTCTGACCTCTCATCCTTCTGACTATCAGGTAAAATTTCCAGAAAGTAATTTTGGCGGTTCACCATCTTCCACCAACCTAGAAGTTAAGGCTATCATCAATCAATGTCTAAAACCTGTAGCAGGGGTCACCCTGCTTTGCCAAAAACCACCTACCTGATGTTCGTACCACCGCAGTTGGGCATCACAAAACTGTTTAACATGTATTTCAATTCCAGAAGCCCATGACCGGTAGCAGACTTCTTAAAACACAGAAGATCACCCTTGAGTGGGGAGGTGTGCTTGTTGGTAGGGGTGGGTTCTGTTATCATCAAACATGAAACAAACTTGGAGGATTCCTAAATGAGATTATGTGTGAGTTTTCCTCTTTAATACGTTACTTTCCAAACAAGCAGTATGTAAAAGCAGGAAAATGTTTATACCTGTAACACATAATTGTGTCTCTAAAAATATGCCGTGCTTCAGTGGAAGACAACACATCCAAGAATATATAGGTGGCACAAACTGATCTTGAATTTTTTATTTAAGACAAAAAGTTGAGTAGATAAGAGGAGGNTTGGATCTGGGAAGAGTTGGGAAAGGGGTGCACATGCTCAAAACACATTGTATGAAACTGAAACTCTCAAAGAGCTTATATTTATCCAAAACCATGTGGTAGGGATGTGGAGAAGAAATCCAAACTCAAACCAGGGGCTTCAGGAGCTCCATGCTCAGTCCAGTAGTTGGAAGCCAGACCTTAAGAGTTTGGGTGCTAACTTTGTGACTTATAAGTTTTAGAAAATGAAAACACCATAAAGAAATCCATGCTGTTAACTACCATAAGAATTTATAACAGTGAGCAATGAATTTAAGGTCCAGGTTCATAACTTGATTTNAAAAATTAAGTTTTTTGAGCATACTGATCACAAGTGACATTAAGCACTATATAAAGCAGAACACGGCATGATCAGGGAAAGCAGAATTCATTACTTTAAGTATAATTGAAGGTAAATTTCATTTTCTCACTTTTTTTAACTAGATGGTTAAACTTTAGTAGGTCTTCTTCCTAAGTGTGCTGTGACGTGGAAAGTATTACCAAAAATGATTAGAGGGCTGGCAGGATGGCTGCTCAGGTGNGGGTGGGGAGACACTTGCCACCAAGTCTGACAACTTGAGTTCAATTCCTGAGACCCACCTGGTAAGAGAGAACTGACTCTGATAGGTTGTCCTCTGAATCCGCACATTTGTGCTGAGCACACACACCACACACACACACACATACACACACACACACCACACATACACACACCACACATACACACACCACACAC
>LZPO01055105.1:222205-237559 GCA_001675575.1 Neotoma lepida | reverse complement strand
GCAACCAGGTGGTGCAGTCAATCTGAGGCTCACCTGGAGAGAGGTCAGGATGCTGCTGGAGATGATGATGAGAAGCCAGAAGTCCATGTGGAAGAACTGGCAGATCATGTAGGCCATGTATGCAGGGAACACGAGGAGGAACAAGCAGAGGCTCACAGCACGGAAATGTTTCCACAAACTCCTGGACAAGATACAAGATTCTCTTAGAGTCAAGGCGTTAACCAGCTGCTTCCTCACCACAGCGGTGAGAGTACAATGGCCACTCCTTAGTTCTGCAGTCACTTTCAGTGCGTTACAGTTTTCTCATGACTTTTCTCATTCACTGTAGCTACTGGTGTCTGTCCTCTTACTACCATGGACCACTGGGGGTGGGGGTTGCCCAGACCATGAGGCAACGTTTCTCCCCTAAGTTTCCTTAGCATTTGGTTCTGGTAGAGGAAGAAACAAGCATGAGGCTGGTTCAGCATCTTGAAAGGATACAGAACCACACCTGCTAGTCAGTTCTTGTTGTAGTGCAATTAGGGTTTTTTTTTTCATCTTTTACAAGCTTTCTATAGCATTCTAGCATTTCCATTAATATGCAAAATTAATATAATATTAAAAAGACACTGCAGAAACAACAAAATACTGACTGTAGCTAGGTCAAAGCACCTTGATTTTTAGCTGTGTGCAAAAAATTAATTTTAACTGAGCCCACCCTTAAATATCTGACAGAGCTTTATGGAGAAACCTTGAACTTCAAGATCAAATCTCCAGTAGCTGTAATTAACGACAATCACTAAGATTAACTGAGACACAGCTGAGAACGGGAACACTGGCAAGCTGATTTTTCAGGCACAGTGCCTTTTAAGAGAATTTTGTAAAATGTTTGCCCATGCAGCTGATGGAGCACTTGAGCAAAGCTGACAAACTGGAATTAAAATGCTAATTTGAATTGTTTTATAAATCTGCTCTCACAGTTCTACCTCCCAAGACCCTGCTTCCTCCAAGCAATAGATTCAAATGTAGTTCTAGAACGAATCATCAAAACAGGGTTGGAAAAAAATAGTGACATTGAATTTTAACCAGTCTTTAACGGAATTTCTTTGCCTGAACCACAAACCATAATAGTATCATTAGTTTTGTGTGTTTGTTTTGTGGGGCCAGATATTGAATTAAAGGCTCCAAACATTCTAAGTGAGTCCTCTACCACGAACCCAATACTCCCAGTAAGCAAAATATATCTTTGAAGAAAGAACAGTTTGGGTTTTAGGTTTTAAATATTTTCTATGGCTGCAGCCACTGCTTTATCAGCTCAACTGTTAGAGTGCTTGGCTAAAACCTATGGAAAAGGCGTGCTGGGGCTGCGTGTCTGCAATCTCAGCAGCAGAAGTGGAGACAAGAGGGTCCTGGGGGCTGACAGCCAGGCAGTCTGGCCAGTCAGTGAGCTAGAGGTTCAGTAAGAAAGCCTGCCCCAACATCACACTCACACGTATGCACACACGCACGCACACACAGACAGACAGACAAGACACACACATGTACACATGCAAGAAGAAACTCTGATCTGACATCAACCTCTGGCTTCTACACGAGTGAGGGCATACCTGCATATACTCCATACAAGAATAAACAGTAATTTTTTAAAAAAATAATAAAAATAAATATAATTTAAAAATTTTCTTAATACCAGATGTACACAGATCCAGCTTCTAATTTTATTTGGTCCCATATGGTATCAAAAATCTCCATTAGACCATCCCTCCATAATGCAACTTCTTAAAAGACCATCAAAGATGGTGACAATTCTGTAGGGACCTATGTTTATAAACCTTATCCTTTCTTCTTCACTTGTCTTCTCCCTTAATGCTTTGTCTCCTTTAACTAGCATTACACAGGATAAAATCGCATGTCATACATTTCCTGGGCACTNTTCTACACTGTCGGAGACGGGACAATGGATAAGGCATCGGCTGTGTAATGAGGACTCCAGTACTGATTCCCAGGGAGGCGGCTGCCTGTAATCACAGTGCTCAGGAGATGGAGACCCGATTCCCCAAGGCAAGCTGGCTGATAGATTAACTCAATCATCAAACTCNCGTTCTGTCAATGAGGTGGACAGGAACCTAGGAAGACACCCAGCATCCATCTCTGGCCTCAACAGGTACAGGTGCACACACAGGCAAATACAACACATGAACAACATACAAAGACAGAGTGAAAACTTCCTATTGGGAAGTAAAATACCCACGTGAACAGCACATTTCCATCCATGTTCCCCCTCTAAACACTCCTTCAATCTACAGGCAGTATGTGGGAAGAGTATTACATCAACAGAATCAAAGAGGATAGGGTGGTCCTTACTTGTCCCTGGATGCCCCCAGTGCCAGAACAATGGGGTCCGCGATCTCTAACATGGACTGCAGAATAGAGGCGACGACGATGAAGAGGATGATGCTGAGCAGGAATGCACGGTGAACCACCTGAAGTTCTATGAGCCCAGTCTGCACTGCCAGGATCAGCAGAGTGACTCCTTCCGTCATCCCCCTGACAGGCAAGCATGTGCACAAGTCAATTCACACTCCAACCACCATCTAATTCCAAGGAGACACTCCAAAGGCTTTGACTGCTGATTCCGATTCCGTATTTTAGAATCTATTCTGATATTTCAGGCTAAAGTCTTATCTGTATGCAATGTGACTGCATGTCCTATTGCATTAATGCAGCAGGACATGCTGATGTACACACGTTCTTACATGTTCAAAAGCATGCTGTGAGTTTACCATACTATGAAGGAAAGAAAAANGAAATTTCTAAAATAAACAATTCCTAAGCAGACTGCCACTGAGACAGAGCCTTCTGCTACCAAGATAGCCAATGGAGTCTACAGATTAAGCATCAGTTATTTACTGATCTCTCTCTCTCTCTCTTTCTCTCTCTCTCAACACACACACACACACACACACACACTAAACATACAAGTATTTATTTACAAAAACATATTTGCTTCCTGGAGAAGAAAATATCCCTTTTAAAAAGATAAGAAGCAGTAGACAGCATAGACAAAGACTAATCTTTTTGCAATTAATTTTCATAGGGAATATATNTATATATCAAAAGCCTCACAATTTTATAATATTCTATTGGTTTGGTTCATGAAAATGAAACAAAACAAGAAAACCTCACATGAGAAGTGATAGGCGTCATTTTTAATACTATGTGAGAAAATCCTTCAAACTGTGGTGACCCTGCACAGTACAGCGGAATGTTGGGAAGGCGAGAACACCAATTCTGACAATATACATAGGNAAAATCTTAATGGAGAAAACTTGCTAATAAATCAATTCTTGAATATTGAAGTACAATGTACAAACCTGCCGAACTGTACAAACTCAACAATCCTACTGGTAATAACTGACTTCACAAATGGTCTACACAAAAACGAAACCCTATGATAAAAGAAAACACAACCAACACTGGGATATGTACGCTCTAACAGCACAGAAGCAGACAGCAAAACCAGGACTCTGAAGACATGTGGGCCAGTGACCTGGTGTCTTCAACAAACAAAACACAGCAGGAAAATAACAACATTAGGAATCTAAACAGTAAGAAGGCTTAAAAAATGGATCAGACAAGTGCAACATAGGTCTTATTTGGATCTTAACTGAGCAAAGTATTAAAAAAAAATCCAGTAGAGGAATCTGAATAACTGGATATGATATAAAAGGCTCTTGTACTAGGAATGGTGATTTGACACTAGCTATACCCTTNTGAAGACATTTACAGATGGGGCTGGAGAGATGGTTCAGTGGTTAGGAGCACCACTGGCTGCTCTTCTAGAGGACCGGGGTTCAGCTCCCAGGACCCACATGGCAGCTCACAACTGTCTATTATTCCAGACCTAGGGAACCAGACACCCTCTTCTGCCCACTTTAGGCATCAGACATGTACATGGTACAGACATGCATGCAGGCAAAACACAAACACATATGCATGCGGGCACACAGACATACACCACACCCCCCCAAAACCAGAAAACTCTTAGGATAAAGTATCAAATGGAAATCAGATTTTAAAAGGAGGATACGTGCTTCAAATGGGAAAAAGCAAGCTTTCTGAATTCTCAATCTAAAAAAGTGAAACATCTAATAGTCATTATAATATACATATAATTCAAATATTTTTATACTGGAATTTTTTTACTGTTTTCCATAGCACTTCAATCCCAATATTGCAACTAATTAGTCAAGAAAAAGAATCCTAAAAACTCCATTTTCTCTAGAACTCATCAAAGACATTCATGATTATTATCACATCAACGATTCAAATCGTATGTGACCAGTTTACCTATTCATGGCAGGATCGTTCATGAAGGCGCGATATCCCTGCAGGTAGAACTTGCAGAGTGTCAGAACACCCAAGGCAACAAAGGACACCGTGAAGACCAAGCCCAGAAGGGAGTAGGGTGTACTGCAGCACTCCGCGATGCTGGAAAACAGGAAATGGGCAGGCTGAGTTCCCTGTCTGTAGTAAGATCATCTTAAGCCTTTGAGTTGTCAGCATTTGTTTAAATCATCAGCAATCATCCAGGACCCAAATCTGAGGTAGTGTCACCCATCACTCCATAAAGAAGTTCGTTTTTCATTTTGCTTTTACTTACTTATTTATTGGGACAGGATCTCACTATGTAGCCCTGGCTACCTGGCTCCTTGGAACTCACTATGTAGATAAGGCTGTCCTAAAACTCAGAGACCCACCTGCCTCTACCTACGAGTACTGAGATAAAAGGAGTGTGCCACCACACCTGGCCACCAGAAGTAATTTAAGCCATTTTACCACCTGCCATTCCAACTATGTCT
Organism: Neotoma lepida; assembly: GCA_001675575.1. Classification (NCBI taxonomy): domain Eukaryota; kingdom Metazoa; phylum Chordata; class Mammalia; order Rodentia; family Cricetidae; genus Neotoma; species Neotoma lepida. Next base: position 232,718 of record LZPO01055105.1, on the reverse strand, counting down.
TCTACCTCTTCAGCAAATATCTAGTACACAGTAACACATCTCAACAAGGTCTTTACTTTTATTATCTATCATCATCAAATGCAGTAAATATCAAAGAGTTTAAACTTTGTTCACACCTCCAGAACCACGTAATTCACATGATAGTAAATAGTCCAAAGTAAGCTGTGCGACATGTACATTGTTATGGCAACTTCTGGCTGTTCAAAAGCTCAGACTGTACCCATCACGCAGGTACTTGTCAGAACTCCCTACGTGACCAGTCATTATCAAGGACTTCCTCACTACCCAGTAACCCCACCAAATACAACAGCAGTATCAACCACACCACCGTCTCAAATTTTAATTTTACTTGGGTATATAAGAAAATTTAACTTTAAACAACTACTTTACAACCATACCCAGGAAGAGAGTTCAAGATCATTTAAAAATTGTTACAATTTTAAAAATTAAAAATCAAACTCTGATTAGCACAAAAAACACTAAGCTAATTTAATATTGAACTGGTCATTAAAATGTATCTGGTTTTGTTGATAACAGTATTATGTTTACAGAAGCTACTTATAATTAAAACATCTCGTTTTTACAATGTACACCCAAGCATACATGTCAACACACCACACACACACACACACACACACACACACACACACACGCAAATAAATGATTAAGAGCGTGAACCTGGTAACTCGTATGCATAGAGATAACTGAGCATTTCAAATTCAGTCTCAGTGGAAATGACAAATGTAGACCCAGCATAAGCTCATAATAGACACTGTAGTGCACAAGGACTCAAATGACACACAAGAATTAAAACAGAAACCCTAATGCAGGGCCAGAGAGACAGCTCAGTGGATAAGAGCATTTGCTGCACACACGAGGACCTGAGTTCAGATTCCAGCACCCACCTACAAAGCTGTGTGGCTGTGTGCACCTGTAACCCCAGCACTGAGGAGAGGGGGCAGGCGGAGACAGGAGGATGATCGCTAGGTCTTGCTAGCTACTAGCTTGAAGTTCAACAGGAGATCCTGTCTCAAGGTAATAAGGCAAAGAATAATGAGGCCTGACACCCAGCACCCTCCTCTGCACCTGCACACTGGCACACGTGTGCACACACCCCCACACCTACACAAACAACCTTAAACCCTGAAAACCAAGTGTTTGAATTCTTTGGGGCTGAACAGAGAAGTGTTAGGAGATATCCATTTTGCCAATTATTTTCTCAGCACTGAAGCAAAACATGAAGAATATGAAGATATGGTCTAAATACACAGAACAGCCACAGGTGCTGAGCTGAGATCAGACTTGAGTGGCAGCTGTACCTCTTGTCACAATGTCACAGGGGGAGATGCTCTCCCGGAGTCTCCCCACTATAAACAGGAAATGGATAAAGGTCCCTGTCTCTCCAAGTTGCTGCAAAGACTAAATGGGAGGGAAGGTGTTTAGCATGTGGCAGGTATGACAGACTCAACATGACCACCATTTTAGTATCAGATCCACAAATCATTTGCTGTACCCTGGTCTCCAGGGCCACTGAACACACCACTGCACCACGCTTCAGTTCACATAGCCCTTTACTGCCAGACTGCTGAAAAGCCTATCTGAATTAAATACAGTCCTGTGATACTGCTAGAGTAACAGGCATACCTGACTTCCCAGAGCCAAGTTCTCTCTTCCGAGGGTTAATTACCTTGTCAGGAAAAGGAAGAGCAGCCTCTCTCGGGATGCGGGCTGATCGCGGGTGCTGAAGTAGGAGTAGATCTGAAGAGCAAATAGAACAAGCCAGAAGACCATGAAGAGCACGGGGACAACCAGCTGGTTCCACAGGGACATTCCCAAGGCCAGGAGGCCGTACACCTCCACGACCTGAAGAAGAGAGAGACAAAGCTGCCTCAGAGTTCAAGTACTTAAAAATTAGCAAGCTCTTTTCTCCCAGGGTTGTTCTCACTAAACTTTGTCAAAGGCGGATGGATACACAGTAAGCACCACAGTTTCACATGTACTGAATTTCACATTCCTATTCACACACGACATGTGTGCACAGGCTGGCAATGGCACATTGCCCCAGTAGTTCAGAGAGGTCGGATTCAAAGCACAGTGACCTCAATGGTGCTTTTGAAGACACCTGTTTTACATTCATGTCTAATCAAGAGATCAGAATGAGCATGAAAACCACATTGATTAAGGAAATGGGGGTTGGGGTGGGCTCCGAGGTTAAAAGCACTAGCTGCTCTTCCAGAAGACCCAGGTTCAAATTCCCAGAACCACATGACAGCTCACAACTCTGTTTAACTCCCGTTCTGAGGGTCTGATGCCCTCTTCTGGTCTCCAAGGGCACTGCACAAGTAGGTGGTGCACAGCATACACGTAGGCAAACATACTCATAAAATAAAATTATTGCTATTTCGAGACAGGGTTTCTTTGTGTAGCCTTGGTTGCCCTGGAACTCATTCTACAGGTCAGGCTGGCCTCAAATTCAGAGATCCATCCACCTGCATCAGCCTCCGGAGTGCTGGGTTTAAAGCCACCACCACCTGGAAGTAAAAATTTTAAAAAAGGAATTGCTCAGGGTTTACTCATGATTGTCACACTTGCAGCAGAGTACTTCATCTCCATTGTCCTCATTACCGAGAAGCAAAGAGAACTTATTAACATGTCTTTCCCACAGACAAACTGATTCCTCTGGCTTCTCCCATGAAGCACCATTCTCAATTTATTTGGTGTGCCAAATGCATTACTGCCAGGAAAAGGGTACACCTTTAAAAGCTACTAACCTCAGAACTCACAAAGTTTCTCAGTTTATAAACATCTCANAAACCTCATTAACTAACATGAATTATTAATTATCGATTATTAGATCTGAGATGACACACGTAACCCAGCTTCTAGTGATCCTAAGTCAGGCACCAGACCCAGGTGGGCCAGCAGCATTCTAACAGGTGGTCTACAGATCCTTAACCCAGCAGCCAGAGGAATCTATCAATGTGAAGGCAGGGCATCTCAATGAAATATAAAGAGCTTGAGGTATGATGTTAAAATACACTCATTTGCATTTATTCCTTTTTCCTCAAAAATGTATGTGTATGTGTGTGAGCTTGCATGAGTAATGTGTACCATGTGCATGCAGGTGCCCACAGAGGCCATAAGAGGGCATCAGACTCCCTGAGCCATCATATGGATGCTGGATTTGAACCTAGATCTTTTGCAAGAGCAGTAAGCTCTGTTAACCACAGAGCCAATGCTCCAGCCTCACATTTGTGACTTTTTTTTAAATTTAAATTCCTCATCAGTATAACAAATGCTTTTTCTACAACCCAGTCAAAATTAATTTTTATTTTTCCCATTTAGAAAATATTTAAGTAAGCTGGGCAGTGGTGGTGCAGGCCTTTGATCCTTTAAACTCAGGAGGCAGAGGCAGGTGGATCTCTGTGAGTTCAAGGCCAGCCAGAACTACAGAGGGAGTTCCAGGACAGCCAGGGCTACACACAGAGAAACACCTTGTCTTGAAAAACCAAAACCAAAAAAAAAATTATTTTATGTGTATGAATGTTTGCCTACATGTATGTTGTACACCACTCATGCGGTACCCTTGGAGACCAGAAGAGGGAGTCAGATCCCCAGAACTGAGGCAGGCGGATCTCTGTTGAGTTCCAGGCCAGCCTGGTCTACANACAGAGTGAGTTCCAGGTNAGCCAGGGATACATAGAGAAACCCTGTCTTCAAAAAACAAAAAAAGAAAAAAGAAAAACATTTAAGTAAACTGTTTAACTAGCTGTAACATTACTATTAGAGGCAAACTAGTTATCAAAAGTAGACAGTAGGCTGCCTCTTTTCCACGTAAGAACAGATGACTTGGACATTTTCCATTTCTTGCTTATGCAATTCTCAAGTCATATATTTATTTTATAACCTGTAATTTATGCTCACCCATCTCACCCTAGTGACTTGTGAACCACATAGCAACCAACAGGGTGACCATGACCTTGAGAAAGAGATGCTGTCTTATGGCCATTAAATATTTAATGTACATAAATGTTTCCAAAATGGCCACTGTCTATTATAAATTAGAATTGTTCCACACCACAAAGATCCAAAGATAAAATGCAGGTCTTGAGTTGAACTCGCCCTTTTCATCCTGAATACAAACCCANCTCTTTCCCACGAGGCAGCTTGACACTGAGTGTGCAAATCTCTCTGAAAGTTCTACTTCTGGGAGACCACCCAGGTTAATCGCTGTGTGTGAGGAAGGAGGGCGAATCAAGTTAAGGTCCAGGGCTTAGGGAACAGCACTCAAAGTTCTGCTGGCAGAGCACAACAGTACCTCCCCAGCGGGGTTATTAATCAAGTCCATCTGAGCGTTTCCTGTACGTCAAAGTCATGCACACAGTCAAGAGGTGGAAGAGAAAACAGACCAACACTGTTTATTTACAACGAAGCTGATCAAGTATATCAAACAGAGGCCCTTCTCTTCCAAATGTCTAACCTGGGAATCACCAGTCCTACAGCAAAGGCCAAGAAGAAGAGAAAGACAACTACAAGCAGCATGTTTTGTGTGCCAGCCTCCGGCACTACTTCTAAATGAGACCCATCACACTGCAACCCCAGGTTAGGTAAACAAAGGGAAGAAACCACAGACACAGTAGGACTAGANTCAGTAGGAAAATCAAGGATTGCCCACCAGCTACTTGCTTTTTCTTATTTTTGTCTTTGGTATAATAAATAGCTAAGACTTAATGTACATCACCCGAAAGGCACAAAGCTCATCTGAATCTCACAGCTACCCTACGAGGTGAGTACAGTGTTATGATGGTATCAGCTCCATTTTACAGAGAGGGAAGAGAGGTGATTACGCCAAGGGCATTTAGGTGTTCAAGAGCAGCCTCGGGGTATGAACCCCAACACTGTGCACCCAGAGAGCCGCTCCTTTTCTGCCTCCTCCACAGAAGAACTTCTGAGGACAAACTGGATGCTCCTAACAGGGCTGGGAAGAGGGGCTTCTTCTAAGCTGTGAGGAAGTGTCACCATGGTCACAGCTTGAATGACGATGAACTAATCTTCACACAGAAACGTATCAAGCTGCACATGTCCAGCACTCTTACCTGAACTAACTCCCTATATGCAGACTTAGCGAGGTTATATGGTACTAAGAGATTAGATCCGAGAAAATACAGGACTTCCAATCCTGTAAAAATCATAGCGAATTTGTTGATGATGACGATGGTCTCCAGAGGGACGAGGCAGAGGCGTGCCAGCAGAGGAAGCATGTGCGCCGAAAAGAGCCAGATCTGCTTCGTTTTCATGACACAGGAGCATAAGGTGCACACCACTAGCTGACCTGAAATGGGGAAGAGATGGCATTTAACCCTGAGCATTTGGAGCCACAAAGAGAAACATGATGATGATGATGATGATGATGATGATGATGATGATGATGATGATACCATAGGGCCAGCCTTGCTGTCAAGCTTGATGACCTAAGTTAGCTGGACCATCGTGGTAGAAAGAGAGAACTCCCAAAGCAAATCGTCCTTCAGAGCCCACATACATTACACACACACACAGCAAAAAAAAATTAAGCACAGGTTTTGAAAAAGTCTAAAGACTCTTGAACAATATTTTTGTTTTTCAAGACAGGGTTTCTCTGTTTAGCCTTGGCTGTCCAGGAACTTGATGTGTAGACCAGGCTGACCTTCAGGCTAGCCTTGAACCCACAGAGATCCACCCATCTCTACCTCCCGGGTGCTGGGATTAAAGGCGTGAGCCACCACCGCCCGGCTCAGATTTGAATTTCATTTGGATAATATCACATATCTGAACACCCTGTGAACTTGGAATACTTATCCCCTAAGGCTAATTTGAAAAAAAAAACTCTCTACAGTTCTTGGTCACATTTGTGATGGCTTGAGCAACAGAGAAAAGACTTTTTTCTTTTGGTTACTGAAACAGGGGTCTTCTTTGTAGCCCTGGCTGTCCTAGAACTCACTCTCTGTAAGACTCAAGAGATCCGCCTGCCTCTGCCTCTCAAGTGCTGGGGTTAATGGCATGTGTCACCACCATCCTTGAGAGAAAGTATTTTTAAATATCTATTTTAGAGTCACAATAATTTAGCCGCTGCTTTTCACACTTCTTTTTCAAAGGTATTCAAGACTGAGCAGTCTGCACTACACATGAAGCCCAAGATAACAGCTGCCTGCCCATCGCCANACTGCGCCAAGATACCATCTCTTCTGAGCCTCTTCATCTCTAACTGAACCATGTGAACCTCCCAAGTGACTCAATCCTGAGTGAAGGCTGAAAAGTTTGCACCCTTTGTTCTCAAAGAGGACTGAAGATCACCATAATCAGGAAAGAAACAAGTGCAGAGAAACAGGATGAGAGCCTTCAGTCTCTTCTGCTCCCACCATTCACGAGCAGCTCCCCAGCCACAAACGTAAGGGCGATGAGAAGCCCACTATGTGACAGCTGTTCTTGTTACTCATTACCCATCCAGAATTATTCTGTGTATGAGTAGATGCTTTTGTTTTAAAAATATTTTATTATACTTTATTATTTATGTCTGTGATGCATGTGTCTGCATGTGAACAGACGTATGTGTGCCTGAGAGGGCCAGAAAAGGGANTCAGAACCCCTATACCTGGAGCTGGACTCAAAAGACAATAGTAAGCAGCAAGATGTGGGTGTTAGGAATCGAACCTGGGTCCTCTGCAAGAGCAGCAAGTGCTCTTAACCACCGAACCATCACCTCTCCAGCCCCTGACTCTACAACAACATCTTGTGTAACAGAGTGTGTAAACTGTTTTGCAACTGACTTTCTCCACTCGTACACTGTCATCACTGTTCTACACCACTGCAATTATTGTTACTATCTGTGAGGTACATTATGTTGAATGGATTTGGCAAACCATTAGCATTTAGCCTTTTCTCAGTGTCACATAATTATAAGGTACTTGCAGGAATATGCATATACATTTGTGACAGCCTTGCACTTTCATGATATAGTTCAGCAAGCTTCAACTGAGCATGTTTCCTAATGTTTGCTTAGGCCACGTCCTCAAAGTGGATCAGACAATCTGTCACACAGGCTGGCTTCAAATTCAGCATCCTCCTGCCTCCACTTCCCCCCACTGCTCTAGGACTACACGTGTACGCTAGAAGCCTGGTAGAAAAAAGTTAGGGACTTTGCCATACACCTTCAGATAAACCTTTAGAACCAAGCCTTCCTCCAAAAAGATAGATGATGCATCTGAGAAACAAACAGAAAAGAGAAAATAAGAGAACCAGTCAATGAAAAACAGTCTCTGATAGGAAAAACACAGAACAAAAATTAAAACGCAGAACAGGTTGGAGAAAGAGCTGATGAATCAGNAAGTTAAATAAAAGCACAGCTCTCTTCAAAGACAAGAATGGGAAGATACAGAGAGACGGGGTGCTGGAAAGGAGAGCACACACAGTGAGAAACTGGACTTCCAGAAGGCAGAGCACTCGGCATGGAAGGAAGGGGTCAGCAGGAACTGAGAGAGGCCTGGGGATGACNGGGCATCCAGGAACGGATGCAGGAGGATGTTCATCCTCATCATAAAATTAGCCTATCTGATGATGGGAATAGTGCATTTCTTTTACTAAATATTCAAAATCATCACATGAAAGCAGAAAACCAAAGACTTGGAGGAAGTGCTTGGTGGCACGGATGAGACATATTCACTGTTTATCTTCAGGGTGCTCAGCATTGTGAGGTGTACAGTTTCCTGGTCAGCATGATGTGAACTCGCCCTCACCCCCAGCTCTGATATTCCCCTAAGTCCACGCCAACACAGGCAGAGCAGTGTAGACACTTCCTATATCTTCTTTGAGAGACCATGACTCAGAAGGCATTTTCTCTTTGAGACTTTATCTTGCTTCTGTGAGGAAGTCACAGTGGGAACCCCCTGCAGCTCCAGGGGTGAGCTGTTTGCTCTGTGAGATGCCTACTCCAATGGGTAAGGCTGAGTAAAGCAAAATCACCTTGTACTCTGCACTCTCTGGATCCAGGGCCCACAATTAGAAATAACTCCAGGAAGGTTGCAACCTCTACAAAATCACGGCACATTTAAAGGGCTTTGCTTTTCTTTAAAAGCACACCATTGCTGTTTTTGTGTATTATTTGTTAGTTCTCTTTTTGTAGTACTGGGGATGGAGTTCTACCACTGAGCTAAAGCTCCAACCCAAACGCTTATTATTACTGAAACAGCAGTGGGAATTTATTTTAAAATCAATGTGAGAAGAAAAATACTCTTTAATATACCATGGATATCATTTTATTCCCCTATCAACCAGACCTTAGGTAAGCTACCAATAGTAAGAATAGAACCAGGCCAGCCTGGACCAGTGTAGATAGAGTCTGCTTCAAATAAGCAAACAAATGAAACAGAAAAAGAGGAAGAAGGAGGGAGGAAGTGAAGGGGTAAGATGATGAGAAAGTGGGGTAAGGAGGGGGTAGGGGGCANTAAGGAGGGTAGTAGAGAAGGGAGGAGGGGAGGGGCAGCCCAGTTGAGGCCTCCCCTCTTTTGCTAAGACAGAGCAGAGCTGTGGTGGCTTCTCCCTCCTTGACTCAGCAGCCTGGTCAGAAGCGGGTCAACTCCTGTTTGGCTGAGCTCATGATGCTGTGTTTTGGTGCCCTTTGGACTGGACAAGCCAAATTGGTCTTCCTCCTGGGGGCAAAGGTGTGTGCCTCCAAGACTGCCCCCATCACTGGGAGCCTCAAGCACCCCTGCTGCCCGACAAGGACGAGCCACTGGCCAGTTTTGACACTGAGAATCTGATGTTCAAAAGAAAATCCTGTACAGGTTTTTGACACCCTTCCCCAGGCTTCAGCAAACTCATCCTTTGCCTTCACAATTCAGAAGATGCAGGGGAAACCCTGCAAGGAATTTCCACTGCACATTCAAAAGCTCAACAGACCCATCGCTGGCCCCAGATGTCACATCAGAACAAGTTTTGTCCAAAGGAGTCTTTTTTCCCTAGGAGTCTCACTTCAAAAAGCAAAGAGAAGGAGGAAAATCAAGTAACAATACACTATATGTAACGCAATAGACCCCAAGTCCCATCAGTACCCACTGGAGATTAAAAAGACATTTTACACCCTTTTGCACAAAGTAAAACTTGGAGTGTGTGTTCTGCACACGCTACACATTATGATGGGGAAGAGTGACATTTCAAGTGCTTGACAGCCCCGTNTGGCTGAGTGCTGGACAGCACAGCTTTCATTTGTACACCTAGATCAGTCCCCAGACACATGACTCTCTTCTTGGCCCCCTGCGCCTTCTCTGTGTAAAGGTCTGGGCAACTGTCTCAGAAGGCAGCCTCTCTGAAGGCATTTTCCTTCTCCTTAAGGCCGTCTTAGGAAGCTGGGCTTCAGTCAGTTCCCTCACTTCCTGTCTGGAGTCTCCAGCATGGCAGGGCGGGTGGCTCACTTTGGACTCTACCTATCTGCTTTGAAGCCAGCACTCTTTATTTCTAACATTCCACTTCAATCAAGTGCAGGACTTATTTTTGACAATAGGATGCTCGATTTCAACAGCCGTAAGTAAATCTGAGACATTATCTAACTCACTTTAGCCTTTCAAAGTAATGACTAGCTGTTTAAAAATTAATCTTCCCAGATATTTAAAAACCCTTTAAGAACCACAAGTCTCTATGAACCATTTTTGATATGATTATCAATACAAAAAATAGGAAACATCTATGTGAAAAACTTGATGACCTGTGTTGGATTCCCAGGACCCACACAATGGAAGGACAAACCAACTCCTGCAAGCTGTCCTCTGATATACACACACACACACATCAAGGCATGAAAGCACAGCACACATGCGTGCACACACATACAATAAACGTAGGAAGGAAGAAGGTAGAGGGAGGAAGGTAGGGGAGGAAGTGGGAGGAAGGAAAGGAAGGGAGCAGGAAGAAGGAAGGGAACATGTGTAGGCTGAGGAAGGAAAGGTGGGCTGAGGGGGTAGCATGGTTGGTGGAGCGTCCACTCGTGTGAGAGGTGAGGGGTCGGGTTTTGTTTTCTATAAAGGTAGTTGGCCCAGTGAGGCCTTAAATTCCATGAATGTCCCACCTATTATGCTAACCTTCTCATCTCTCCCCGTGACAGAACTTGTTTACTGAAAAGGCCTGGCTGCATTCCCTGANTTCTGACCCCTCACCCTTTCCTACACTTCCTTTGCGCTGATTCTTTTAAAACTAGACAATTTCGAAAGACTGTGAGTCAGACCCCAGCCAATGAGGAAAAGACAGTCANCACCTGAGTTAGAATAAAATCCAAGTGAACTTTCTGCCCCNGGTGCGCTCATGCTTGCTAACCAGGTTTGGTTTCTGCCCCACCCTTCTTCAAAAAGAACTGCTTGTCGAGCTCCTCTTACTTAGTTCACATATTCCTTTGTGCACCACAATTATTCTTTGTTTCTAACACAAGCAGTATAAATCCCCGGGTTCAATCCCCAGCACTGCATAAAACCCCAGCCCTCAAGGGGGG
>LZPO01055105.1:155338-181623 GCA_001675575.1 Neotoma lepida | reverse complement strand
TAGCCAGCACAGGTCATGATTAGGCTCATGCATTTGAACACTTGGTCTTCAGTTGGTGGCTGTTTGGGGAGGTTATGAGACCTTTAGGGGGTGCAGATTTGCTGGAGGAAGTACATCACTGGGGACTGAGTTTGGGGACTTATATCTTTGCTTCTGTTTGAAAATAAAAATGTGATCTCTCAGCTTCCAGCTCCTGCTGCCGTGCTATCCCCACCACAATGGACTCAGTTCACTCTGGAACAATGTGCTGGCTAGTTTTATGCCACCTTGACATAAGCTAGAGTCATCTGAGAGGAGGAAACCTCAATTGAGAAAAGACCTCCATAAGATCAGGCTATAGGCAGGCCTGTAAGGTATTTTCTTAGTGATCCACTGGACAGGGCCCAGATTATTGTGGATGAGGCTATCCCTGAGCTGGTGGTCCTGAGTGCTATACAAAAGCAGGTTAAACAAGCCATGAGGAGCAAGCCAATAAGCGCCACCCCATGGACTCTGCATAAACTTCCTGCCTCCCAGTTCCTGCCCAGTTTGAGTTCCTACCTTGGCTTTAATGGACTATNACTCTGGATATGTAAGCCAAACAAACCCTTTGCTCCCCAAGTTGCTTTTAGTCATGGTGTTTCATCACAGCAATAGTATCCCTAACTAGGACAAACTGTAAGCTAAAGTAAGTCCTTTCTTTCTTAAGTTGATTTTGGTCAGAATATTTTTCGTAGCACNAGAAAACTAACTAATATAGACATCGACTATGCAATATTTAAATGAGAGAACTTTTCCCTGTGCCCCTAACCCCTGTTCTGAATAGGTGGAGAGCAAANCCACTCAACGTAGTCTGCACTGAGCATTTTCCTTAATCATCTGATCAGCTTCAAGAGATACAGGAGAAAGAACAGATTTCAAGNCTTGTAGATTTGGAGGCAAGGTAGGTTTTTATTGGGTTCACAGGAGATTTACAGCAACCGGGCAATTTTTATTTATTGAAATTACAGATTTATTAGCATAGAAAGAGGGGTTCATTCCTTGGAAGTAGAAGAGATAACTTGGGGAAGTAGACAATGGGCCAAAGATGGGATGCTGAATTTCTACTCGAAGTGTTCAAAAATCTATGTTTTAATGTNTATGTGTGTGGTATGCATGCATCTATCTATGCATGTGNGTGTGTTGGCTCATGTATGTGTGCTAATGTGCATGCACATATATGCATATGAACATGGAGGCCAGAGGCTGATGTCCAGGGTCTTCCTTGATTGCGCTGCACTTTCTCTTCTGAGGCAGGGTCTCTCACTTGAATCCACAGCTCATTGACTCCAGCTACTTTAGTGAGCCAGTTTGTCCAGGGATTCCTGTGTCTGCTTCTCTCACACTGGGATCGCAGTGTGCACACTGGACGTTGAGGATCTGCACTCCAGTCTTGAGGCCTGCACAGCAAGTGTTGAGCCATCTCCCCAATGCATCCACTGCCAAATTGCTTTAAAAGAACTCTTCATACAGCTCAGAAATACTCTTTTAGTGCCCTCTGCTCTCATCCACAGTCCTCTCATAGCCCACATTGCTTTGGAGCCTGCTAGTCATAACTGTGCCTCCTTAAAAGCTTTTCCTGTACAATATTCACTGATATTTTGATTTCTAAATTCTTCCATCCTTTTATCCCAATTCTTACAAAAAAATCAAATTAATTTTCCTTTCCTCTTCTACTGCTCTCTCTCTCTCTCTCTCTCTCTCTCTCTCTCTCTCTCTCTCTCTCTCTCTCCACCTACTCCCTCTCTTTCTCTCTCTCCTTGTTATTATGAAACCAAGTAGACAGCCTTTCTGAGGGGATAAAGAAGAGTGGAAAATAAGAACTGGTTCATTTTAAATATGTAGAACTAGAGAGGTGGCTCAGAGCTTAGTTCATTCCCAGCACCTGTGTTGGAGGATCATAGCCACCTGTTAACTCTAGCTCTAAGGGATCTGATGTCCTCTTCTGCCTTCACAAACACACATGTGGCATATACTCAGACATGTATACACATAAAAATAAGTTTAAGATAAAATAAGTCTTCAAGAAAATATAGATGAGCAAAAAATAGTAAAATGTAAATTACCAGAAATTCTNTTATTGTATAATGATTTATTTTCAGATAGTTCTTATGCATTTATAACACACATAAATGTGAATTGCAAAATATCCTTAGGGGCTGAAGAGATGGTTCAGCAGTTAAGAGCATGATGTATAGTCTTGCAATGGTCTTGAGTGCTCGTGTCCACCCCCACCCCCATATGGACACATACACACATATACATATATTATTTTAGAAAAATAACAAAACATATTGTTGATATATATCCTTTCATAGTTTCTTTCTTTCTTTTTGTTTTTGGTTTTTGGAGACAGGGTTTCTCTGTGTAGCCCTGGCTGTCCTGNGGCTCACTCTGCAAACCAATCTGGCCTCAAACTCAGAGCTCAGGCTGCCTCTGCCTCCCAAGTGCTGGGACTAAAGGCAGGCACCACCACTGCCTGGCGCATAGTTTCTTTTAAATAATTTTATATTGTTGCCACTTCTCTAGAATGTATCTTTTAGAAATGGGAGCAAGTAGTACTGATAGAATCAGTCACAGTCATGTGTGTGACTGATTATAATTGTGAAGGAATCTGGGAAAATAGTATCAGCCACAGGCAACTTAGTAGAATCCTGGAACTGCTGGATGTAGAGCTGGGCAGGGGATGGGTCAAGGGTTAGACTTGCTGACTCTGAAGCACTGTGGAACACGGCATTTATCTGATCAGTAGCTATATATGGGGGTCTGGAGTTTAGAAAAGACACAGAGCTGTGAGTCATCATCACTGTGTGGAAGCTGAGACTCCTGGGGATGGATGAAATCACCCATAANGTGACCTATAAAGAACACCAAGTATAAATTCCTAGGATCCCAATACTTAAAGGGAGCCAGAGGGCATGAGCTCAGGAAGGACTCAGGAAGATGGCNCTGGCAGCAATGTTATGAAATACCTGAAATCGGAAAGAAGAGGAGGCATGTCCCATGTGCCCCCAGAGAAAAGAGAGAGCCTCAGTAACCCTGAAGCAGCCTGTATGTCCATTTCTTTCCTCATGCCCCTTCATCCCCCTTACTCCCTGTGTGGTCACGGCAAGTAGACATGTTTGGGCCCCATCCTTTCTCAGTCTTAGGAGTGCTATTTGTCCTCTTTAGGATGTGTCGCAGCCTGAAGATCCCCACGTTAGACTTTCCAGCTTCCAGAGCTGTGAGGCAGATAGGCCTGTGTTGTTTGTCAAGCACTCAGTCTGTGGTATTATCAAACAGTAGTAGGAATGACTACACCGCTCAGTAAGGTCAAGGAAGCACAAAGCATGCACCAAGTAATTTCATTCCTTAAAAACTTGTTTCTTTCCACTGGTGATCTGCCCCAGATACTTGTAAGAAACCCATTATGCCATAGCCCGTAACAGTTCAATAGAGGCCCAGAAANGGACACAAATGAAGTTTCTATTATAGTTAAAGTAGGTTCTAAAATCATGACCTCTCTGTACCACAGAACTTTATAACTTGGCNAAAAAGAACACAACTTCACAGACAAATGGATGGGTTCCAGATCATGAAGGAAAGCCACAGAAAGCCACACCTGACATGATGTCACTGTAGTTTTTTTCTTTTTTAAGACAAAACCAAATTATATACAGTTTGGAACTATGACACATGTGGTGGGAGCNAGAGAAAACAAGGGCTGACTTAACACCAAGTTAGGGATAATGGCTACCTCTGGGAAAAGACGGGCATGTGATTACAAACCAGAACGAGTCTTTGAAGGAAAGAGCCGGGTTTCCCTAGAGGTCATAATTAAGGACTTGCCTTGAAGTATCCTGAGTAGAGGGCCCTCTNTCTGATGTGTGAAGCATGAGAGAATGGACTAGGACCATGCTTCTTGAACTTTAGATACCATTAAGTGCTTTGGACACAATGGGATGCTCCGGTCATCCTAGGGCATCTGCTTATCTCCCAAATCCAAGACCCGACATTGAAGCTCCTGCCTTCCTGGAAGGAAAGAAAGAAAAACATATTATTTTTACAAACCATATCCAGATATAATCAGAAGATTTCAGTGTGTGTGTGTGTGTGTGTGTGTGTGTGTGTGTGTGTGTGCACATAGTTGTGCACCCATTCAGGTCATTGAAAGACACCAGATGCCTTGACCTATCATCTCTTCTTAATTCTCTTGAGACAGAGTTTCTCACTGAACCTGAGGCTAGCCATTTTTCAGTAAGACTTAATCAGTTAGCACTGGTTCCCAGTGCTGTTCCAGACACGAGAGTCCACACACAGCTTTTACTTAGGTGTTGGGGATCTGAACTCAGGTCCTCATGCTTGCATAGCAAGCACTTTTAACCACTGAGCCGCCTTCCCACTCTCAATTTCAATCTCCTTTTAGAAAGGCAGCCTGAGATCAAATGATCTTAAATACAAAAATAAGTGATCATTAAGAATAATCTGAAAATATCNTATTCTATATTTTGGGGGTTCAATGACAGATTTTTTTAATTTAATTTTTTTGAGAATTTCACGCATGCATACTTATTTACATCACTTCCACCACTTCCTTTTGCNCCTCCAACTCCTTCCATACCCCATTCACTCCCTCTCAAATTAATGTCCTCTTCTTTAATTATTACTGTTCCATGTACATACATAAACATACATGTAACCCACCGAGTCCATTTAGTGTTTCTTGTATGTATATACGTTAAGAGCTGAGCACTTGGGATTGGATAACTTGTTAGAAAGTTTGTCCCTGGAGAGGACCAACTGTTCCCTCCTCAGAAGCCCATTGTTTTCCTGTAGTTTACAAGACAGACTTTTAGGAGAAATTTGAGCATTCAGAACCAATTGAGCTGACAGAAAAGGAGAGATTTGGTCGTTGGAAGTTGCAGGGGAAATACAAGTGCAAGAAGCTGCAACTAAAATAGCCCTAATACAAGTGCAAGAAGCAAAATAGCCCTAAAACCGACAAATGGGGCAACTGCANGGTGGTCCTAGGAGGTGGCTTGGGCGAGAGCCTGTCTTCAGGTAAGCTCAACTCTGCATTCACAGGAAGGTAAAGAAAAGGAAGAGAATGAACAGGAGAGCTTAAAACTTCCAGGGAGTTTGAGATTAGGCTGCTGTTCTTGGCTAACAGATCTGTAAACAGGATCTCACTTACTGAGCAGGCAGAGACAATTGCCCAGAAGACTAATTAAATGGAGGTTTTATTGATGTGAAATTCATGAAGCAAAAATTCATCATTTTCTTTTAAAAAGTATTTAAGTATGTTCACAGTGTCATACAACCACTGCTACTCTGATTTCAGACCATTTTTGTAGAGCCCAGGTTACTGACATTCTGTTCAGGCACTGAGCAGCCCTGTAACTTCTCCCTCTGGCTCCTTCAAAGTGATAAAGGCATCAGGCTTCTAAGCCAAGAAAAGATGGCCAGGTTTCCTGTTCCCCCAGTTCTGCCTTCCTGGGGTTCCTCTCCCCAAGGCCCTTCCTCTTTATTTCTCAAGCATTGAAGGGCTTTGAAAGTCATGCCTGTGAGTGATGAGACATAACTGAACTGGGACCTCAAGGGGCTTGGTGGTCACAGTTAGCTCTCAGACAATTGACCCCTGATGGGACTTCTTGGGGTGGCCTATGACGTTGAGAGACAGGCTGGTTCTGGCTTTTTCATGAATAATGTTGACTTCTAGAAGAGGCTGGGAGTTGCCTCCTGCCAAGGCTATTCCCTCGAGGGGTACATGTAGATCATTGAAAGCCCAGCTGCCAAGGTGGTCTTGGGAAAGCCCTGGGGGGTGAGGATCAGAAGTGTGCANTGGGGACCAAGCCTTTGGGTAAGGTTCTGAGAAGAGACCCAGGACAGACCTTGGGGAAGGAGCAGCCTCCTCAACTCAACACCTGGAGACTGGTTTTCCTGAGAATCCACTATCACCACCACCACTAGTACCAGCACCACAACCAGAACCAGAACCAGAACCACCAGCACCAGAACCATCTGCACCAGAACCACCACCACCACCACCAGAAGCCCCACCAACACCATCACCACCATCAGCCCCACCCACCAGCACCATCAGCACCACTACCACCATCACCACCACCGTTAGTACCAGCATCAGATCAGAACCACCAGCACCAGAACCACCAGCATCAGAACCACTACCACCACCACCAGCACTATCATCAGACCCCACCACCAGCACCACCAATACCAACACCAGCAGCACTACCATCACTATCACCACCAGCATCACCACCACCACCAGTACCACCACCACCAAGCACCAGTACCACCACGTTTGGTAGCACCACCAGCACTACCAAACCACCACGTTCAGAAAATGTAGTTGCCTTCTTCATACTCCATGGTATATTAATGGCGAATGGTGCATGTGTAATGCTGTCTCTTATACACATCTAGATGTGTATAAGAGACCGGCCACCCCCTCCCCATCCCCAACTTCCACCACTTGCATCCTGTCTCTGGTGGATGGGGTTTAGTTGCAGCTCTACCCAGAGCAATGGGACATGGGAAGAAAGGTACTTTTCTCCTAATTTGCATATCAATATGTGCAAGTGTTTGTACTTTTTGGACTGTAAACACTATTCTTTTGGTCTTCAAGGNTGTTGGTTGAACCTCCTGTATTGCCTTTTTGGAAACTTCAGTTTTGCCAAATTTTTAAGCAGACTTGATATTCTTTTAACATTGGACCCTGGGGAAGAAAAACTAACAACAAAAAACTCCACACACTGTAAATAGTTGCTTCCCATTTCTGCCTCACATAATGATGAGTACTTGACTCTAGGTCCTTGTCCACCTTTAACATGACATGTAAATGGACTCACACATGATGAGGAGGCCAGAACCCATTCACAGTGGGAAAAGGACTCACAGTAAGAACTGCTCATTTACTCACATATGTCGCAGGTTAAACACAGGTTGAGGTCAAAAGGAAGATTGCGCGTTAAAATAGTCAGAAGTACTAAGGAAAATAGACAAGAGGCTAGAGCTGGCATGAGGGGGCCACTCCAGTCAGATAGGAGGAGGAGGAGCAGTGCTTGGGATCAATGATAACAGACTGGTGTCCCCGTGCCTGCAAGTCCTAGACTCTAGGACCTAGAGGAACATATGCAAGGCGCTACTGACCTTTCACATATCCTTGCTTCTAAGACAGCTAATTGTAACAGACTTAATTGTAAGGAAGAAAGCCTCCTAAAACCCAGCTTCCTCTTAGGAGCCCACTCAGACCACTCTACAGGCAAGAAACTAAATATGAGGTAACCAACAAAGTCAACAGCTATTTCTTGGTGGCCATGACAGATACCTCTGTCATGATAAAGCTACAAGTTGATCGTGTAAATATTAGAACACACAGCAATTGATATACNCACTAACCAATGGTAGCTAATAGTCCAAGTCAAGACTAACAAAGCCAGAGTCGGAGATGGGAGACAGGGGCTTCCATGCCTCCCAANTTGGTGGGCNGCACATGAATGTGCATGACCATCTATCTCTCTGATTGGGCCAGAGGACAGGCACAAAGTGTGTGGGCCCTTCATAGGCTCCAGCCACCACAGCCCAAAAAGTTAGCCAATCTCAGTAGTGATTATGTCAGCCTTTGTCCCATTTCTGCCACTGAGCTGTAAAGCCCTGAGACAAAGAGAGGCCTATAGCTTCTTCCTCCCCTGGGAACCCCTCCCTTCCTCAGGAATTTTCTCACTTCCCCTCAATTTTTCACATTCTGTAATAGATAAGAAAACCTGGTTCTGCTTTGCATACTCGCATGAGAGTCCACATCTTTAACCTTTCGTGTAAGACAGGAAACTTNAAGCCACTGCCCCCAGTCAATCTTCCATGACCAATCTTAGGACCATGGGCCATGCACAACAAGATGATGAGAGGTCTTGTTGCGCTGAAGACTTCTCATTGTGTGGCTTTTGTTTTCAAGGTTCATGGCATTGTATGTAGTGAGTCTTATTCTCCTTTCCATTCATGGCTGAGTAGCATTGCACTGTACACATCTGCCACATGTTTTTCTTCCACAGTCCCCCATGCATGTACATTTGGCTTCTTTCAACTCTTTTCTATTAAAATAACATTATTTTTGAGCCATCATGTATGGTTTTGCTGGAAGACACTTTCAGTCCTTGGGTACAGCCTTAGGAGTGGAATTATTGAGTCCCATGGCAGCTCTGGCCTCAATGTTTTGAGGACATAAAATGTTGAGGACACAACTATTTTCCACAATGGCTGCACTATTTAACATCCCCACCAGTGGACTCTACTTGCTCATCCCCTTGCTAATATTTGCTGTGTTTCACTATCTAAAGTAAGGCCTGTTAAGCCATCACAGTGGACATAAGGCAGTCTACTGAGGTTTAGGNTTGCATTTCCCCAAAAACATCTGATAGGAGAATCTTTTTCTGTGTTTACTGCCATCCATACAATTTCTCTGGAGACATGTTTCATCATCTCCCTTGTTACCTCAGAGGGTCATCTTTGGCTGTTCAGTTGTAATGGGCTTTAANTCCTCTGGCATTAGACTCTGGCATCAGTAGTTAGCTATATGCTGATTTGTCACCTTTACCCCCATTCTGCAGGTTATCTTTTCAATTTATTAGTAGCATCCTTCATCTTTTGATGAAGACCTATTTACCATTTTTCTTTTGCTGCTTCTGTCCCCATGTGTCATATTTAACAAAGCAGTCCCAAAACCATACCCATGAAGCTTTATATCTCAGCTATTAAAATGGTGTTATTTTGTTTTTAATTATTTGTTTTGTATGTAGGGGTGTTTTGCCTGCCTGTATGTGTACCACATACATACAGTGTCCATGGACTGTCTCTTATACACATCTAGATGTGTATAAGAGACAGTGTTTTGCCTGCCTGTATGTGTACCACATACATACAGTGTCCATGGAGGCTGGAAGAGGGCATCTTATCTCCTGGGACTGGAGTTAGAAGGTTGTGTACTGTCATGTCAGTGCTGGGAATTGAACCCAGGTCCTCTGGAAGAGCAGCCAGTGTTCTTAACTGCTGAACCATCTCTCCAGCCCCCTGAGGTAGAGCTTCAGTGAAATTAGTAACTGAGATAATTGCATTAAAAAAAAACACCTAGGGAGGAAGGAGAGACAATAAAATATACACTAAATTATTGAAGAATTCAAAATAACAAATGAACTTGTGGATAACGTTAAGAGTCTTAACAATAACTAGCTTTGTTGCAGTCAGGAAAACCCAGTTTGAAAGTGAGATTCCAGAGCATTATCAGAAACTCAAAGTTACTACTAAACTGCGTAAATCAAACCAAGTGATGACATTGTACTCTAAAATGATTTACAGCAGAAAGAGAAGATGATTCCTAAATAGATAAAAGAGTTGTGTATGCATATGAAGAGCTGACATCTTCAGAAAAATGAGAAAAAGATCAGTTTGGTTCAGATTCATTTACACACACACACACACACACACACACACACACACACACACAAAATTGGTTGAGAGTTCCATTGGCTGAGATAAACTTTGACCCCTCAAGGAGGTAAAAATCCATACTTGAGAAAAGTGATTAAGGAGAACTTTAATTCCAATTCCTTAGAAATGCCATCTTTATTCATATTCCAAAAGGACATTTGGCAAAGCTTCCAGAGGTACTGGAATCCTAAGCAGGAGGAACCTGCGGTGGGCATGGCTTAAGGATCCCACACTGCATTTGGTGTAGACCAGATGCTTTGGTCAGGACTCCTCCATCCTGACCCATCAGTACCTGCATGGCGGCAAGACAGGGCTTCTCTGGGGGCTCCTGGAACTGTCAGATCAGGACCTTATTTTGAGAATATTNAAAGGCACACTTCTTCAGAATGAGGGTCAGCAGGAGCATCACAGGGGATCCTTGGGCATTGGAACATAACAAATTCAATCCTCCCACCGTAAAAGGAAGCAGCTTCCCTGGCTCTGTCTTTAGTCTCCTGCTAGAGATCAAATGTTGTCGATCTGTCCTGGAGAAAGTTCTGGANAAATGTCCTCCTGTCATGTCCTAACAAGCCAGTATAGATCACCCCCAAATTTCTTTCCACAGCGCACCTTCTGCAGGTGCTGGATTTTATTCCCNGTTCACACAGTATGAAAAACGGAGCTGTGCACTTTCCAAGCTGATCCAGCCTTTGGTGGGTCCATTTCTGAAGATCAGAACATGTTTCTTTCCTTCTAATGTAATTCTGACATTCTCTCTTAGTTTCATTGTCATTAAGTGAGCACTCCATGCTTGAAATGAAATGTAGATGGAATAGAAATTCTTAAGATACTGTTTTGTAACAGTTGATTATTTAAATGTAAAATTTCCAGAGTAAATTGTTACCATTTCATTCCACTTTGAGGTAGGACAATTACACTACTTCTATGTTTGCTGTTGAAAACAACGAAACAACTTGATGTGTTCACTAAAATAATCTAGAAGCAAGATTTTTTTTTTGCCTTCCAAAATAAATGTCAATATTCCCTCCTGGCTTCGCTGCTTCTATCTCAGTGATCAGCCAAGAGCTCAGATGGAAACACAGCAGAGTGAATTGTAATTATAGATCTCAGGGTAGAGTTTCACAAATACTCATTTTATAAGTGAGCTTTTTATCAGTAAATTGATTCCATTTTACTTAGTTTTTACACAAAATGTAGTATTTTGCTGCTGCTGCTACTTAACAAGACTCTTCTATTGGATTGATTCAGAAAATGGCAATAATTTTTACCTCCTAGAGTGGTTTGCAATTTTTCATCTTCAGCTTTCCCNGAGTGGTTATTTGATTACACAACTGCTCAAATGGAAGATCAATAGAACTGAAAGTTTTAGGAGAGCGTTCAGAGATGAACCTAAATTAATTTTCTTTGATCTCTAGATCACATAAGGATGGGCCTTCAATTGTTGACGTTTAACAAGGCCACAGTAACAAGAAACAGCAGCTGAATTCCGAATTTTTTTTTTTTTGCTTTTTTGAGACAGGGTAGCTGAGACAGGGTACTCACTCGGTAGCCCAGGCTGGCCTCGAACTCACAGAGATCCGCCTGCCTCTGCCTCCCGAGTGCTGGGATTAAAGGCGTGCGCCACCACCACCCGGCTGAATTCCGAATTTTATACAAGCAGTTGTAACATGTGCAGGGATTTAAAGTTTAAAGTTCATTTCTGAATACTGGGCACTGAAATTACTTGCATTTAAGAACTTTGGGGCTGAAGGGGTGGCTCAGTGTTTAAGAGTCGGTGCTGTTCTTGCAGAGGACCCGAATTTGGTTCCCAGAACCTATGCAGACAGCTTACAACTGCCTGTGACTTCAGCTGGCCTCTAAGGGCACCTGCACACACATTGCATGTACTTACACAGACACATGCACATATATAAAAATGAAACTAACGTTTTAAAATATATATATACAGATTTTCATTGTTAAATTTGTTTTAAGGCAATTTTTTTGTTCTGCATGATTTACAAGAGGCAATCCATGGAAAGCTACATTTTAAATTTTCTCCTGCCTAACATGCTACATAGACCCTTAGGGATGTGAGTTTTCTTTTAGACATTACAATGTTACAATTATTAATGACAAATATACCTTGAAAATAAGAGGAAAGAAAGCCTATAATNACTTGGTAGCCTGTAATCACTTGGTTTCTTCTTGGAGTGGAATATGGTGGCAGGTAAGATTGGAGCATCACTCCAGAAGGCAACTCGAAAAAACTGTGACAAACTTCTTTATACTCTGTCACAGGTGCACAGATGGTTCTTGGCTCACAATGGCTTTCCTTATCAATAAACCCACTGTAAGTCAAAAGTACATTTAATAGACACTGGGCACCACAGCTTAGCCAACAGTTTACATCAGAGGATATGTTTCCTCTCCTGGCAGCATGGCTGGCCAGCAGTTTTGGCTGGTTCTGCTATCCTGCATCACAAGACCTCTTTTCATTAGACCTGGGGGAAAAATAAAAATTCAAAAAGTTACGAAGTTAAAAGCCAGCAAGATGGCTCAGTGGATAAAAGCACTTCGCTGTGTAACCCTGGCACCCTGGGTTTGATCCCCGGAAGTCATGTAAAGGTGAGAGGAGACAACTGACTCCTGAGACCCCGCCTCCACATTCCAGGGGACTGCTACACTCACATGGATACGCCCTATGGCCACCCCTCCACACACAATAATAGCACATTAAAGTTTTCTCTTAAAATTGGAAAATTATAAGTCAAACTATCATTAATTTGGAGATCTCACTTCCTCTTTAAGAGGAGAGGTCTTTGTCTAGCTTCTAGCAGCTAGTACAGTTTGTACCACTCAGCATGCCAACTAATGCTGAGTAGACATTTTCGTTTTGTACACACAAGACACCGTGTTAGTTACTTTTTTGTCGCTGTGACAAAATCCACGACTAAAAAGAACTTAAGGAAGCAAGGGTTTATTCTGGCTTGTATTAGAGGAAACAGCTCATTATTGTAGGGAAGACATCAGGGCCTGGAGTGTGAGGCAGCCCGTCACATTGCGTCTGCAGCCAGGAAGGGACGTATAGCTAAGGGGGGAAGACCGAACCTTAATGTGAGTACACCATTCTATGGGCTGACGTCCCAGACTGAATAAAAATGGAAAAAGGAGGAAGTGAACTGAGTATCAACACTCATCTCTTTCTGCTAACTGACTGCTGCTGCAATGTGACCAGCTGCCTCATACCCCACTCCCCACAGCTGGAGCCGATGGACTGTCTGTTCAGGGCCTGTCTTTCTTCCTCAGTTAAACCTACCGGGAAAGGCCCATTCAGACTCTCTCCGCAGTGTGTCTCCTAGGAGACTCCAAATCCAGTCCAACTGACAATGAGCATTAAACAGTAACTGAACTACTCATTAATGGATTTTTTTAAACAAAGAAAACATACTAATGACAAAGACATACTAATTCCTTCACAAATGAAGTATGATTTTGATGTTAGTTTTCTGAGAGTTTGGAGTGCTTGAATCTATCCTTTTGTGTAGCATAATTTAAATCTTTTCCAGGGTCATGATGTGAATTATTTCCTTAAAGATTTATTTTTATTAGTTCTAAATGTGTGTGTGCGCACATGTGTGCAGGTGAGTGTAGGTGCCCATGGAAGCTAAAGGTGTCCGATCCTCCTGGAGGTGAAGTTACAGGCACTTGTGAAGCACCAGATATGGGTGCTGGGAATCAAGCTTGAGTCCTCTGCAAGAACACTATGCCATCTTAACTGCTGGGCTGTCTCTCTAGCTCCCAATGACTTACTTAAATTCTATTGTTGCATACATAATTTGGAGAAGTTAAGGAAATATAAAATAATCATAATGGAGGGATATATAAGCTAGAAAAAGTAACAAGAGGGAGATTAAGTATTTAGAGAATATTGTAGAGTTACTCTGTTGCCACCAGCCACATGTGCTGTGGAGAACTTGAAATGTGGCCAAAATGAACTAAAAAACATTTAAGTGTGATGTACACAATGGAGTCAGTATAACTTAGTAAGAAGAAAATTATCTGGCTCTCTCTCCTCTCCTTAGAAGTTGCCTCTACTTCTACATTCCCAGATGCAGGAGTGCCTCATGCTTTGAGCACACTGGGAGCAGGCTCTTGGCAAGACCTGAATGAATGCAAGCACTGCCAGAAAGGCCATTCAGAAAGGTCTAAAAAGAAGGTGTTGAGCAATAGTACAAACCTTTTGTCTTCAAGAAGAAATAAAGAGCAGGTGCTAGGCAGCCTGCACTTTGAGTGGCTCCCCCTTCTCCAACTTTCCTGTGACTGAAGTTTTCCCGGACTCATGCACTGTCATATAATTACTGGAAATTATTCGATTTGGAAGACTTCTTTTTTTTTTTCTTCAAAAAATGGATGTCATTACATTTGAGCATGCTTAATTCCCTTTTCATGTATCTGAAAGATAATCCGTAGCATTTTATTCAATTAGTGGTAGGTGTAGAGTGCTGCTTTATAAATCATTGTAAAACAGACACATCGAAAAGACAGTATTTACCAAGCAGTCACCACATGCCGCGCGATTAGTCTGTGAGATAAATACCATTATATCAATTTTACTTATTTGAGAACTAAAGCAAAAAGAGCTGAAGTAATATGTCCAAAGGAATATCTTTAGGAAGTAGGGAAGCTATGGCATGGAACACAAATGATTCTTCAGTATGTCTCTATTCTTCAGTCTTTGAAAGATAGTTTCAGATATGCAAATGTCTTGATTTTACTTTATGCCTGCCATGTAGAAACTCAGGACAAGTTGCCTATTCATCTTGTAGGCTACCCACCCGCCCCCAGAGAAATTCAGTCCATTCAAGTACTGGAAGAAAGCATCAAGGTTCAGTTTGTTGATATCTGAAAAGGATCGCAGCTGCAGGAGCTACAGAGTACGCAGACTACAAAGCAGAAACAAGTCTCATGTGATTGTGAGGGTGGTGTCCCCATCATGCTCTGTGTCTATGCACTGCCAGGGAAAAAGAACCTTTGTGAGGCTGTGCTCTGTGGCAAACTGCTTACATGTGCAAGCACGAGGATCTGATTGATACCCCCAGAACCCATGTGAAAAAGCTGTTTGTATTGGCACATGCTTGTAATCTCATGGCTGGGAAGGTAGATTTCTGGGGCTCACCAGTCAACTAGCTTAGTGTAAATAGCAAGCTCCGGGCCAGTGAGAGACCCTGTCTCCAAAAAAAGTGACATGGATAGCACTTGAGGAAGGATGATGCCCAAGTTTAACCNCTGGCCTCTGACATGCATAGACATGGATGTTTAAATATTCCTGTATATACATGTGCACCTCTGTGTGTGTACACGAGTGCGTGTGTGTGTGTGTGTGTGTGTGTGTGTGTGTGTAATTGCCACAATGCCTAGAATCAAGAAAAGAAGGACTTCACAAAATTCACACAATACTGAGCTTTTCATAGTAGAGCTNGGATGCCTGGACCCTCATGTTTGAGATATCATTACTGATTTTATTCATTTATTTATTTTAATTTTATTATTTNATGAGTATGAGTATTTTGTCTGCATGTATGTATGTATATGCACCACATACACCTCCACATGCCNGGTACCCACAGAGGCCAGAGAGGGTGTTGGATGTCCTGGAACTGGAGTTACAAATGGTTGTGAACCATGATGTGGGTGATGGGAATCAAACCCTNGTCCTATGGAAGAGNAGCCAGTGCTTTTAACTGCAGAGGCATCTCTCCAGTTCCTTATTTCTGGTTTTAAATAACAGAAACTTACCCAGGCTAGCTTGAGTACAAAAGTGTGGCTGGGTTCAGAGAGGTATTAGAAGACACAGCAATAACCTCAGGGTATTAGTTGACCACTATCTAGATGCACCAATGTTATTTGTCTATTGCCAACTGAAGGACATTTTGGTACCTTTCAAACTGTATAATGAAGCTACTATACTTTTGTGATGAGATCTGGACATGTGGACTTCTTTTGTTAGTTCAGCGTCTNATATGGACACATCAGGTTGGGGCAGAAGAGTGGATATGCAGGTCAGGTTGGGCCTGGAGGACGGATATGGCTTAGATGGAATGAAGGCAGGTGGACACAGAGGACTAGGATGTGCTTCCTGGTCCAAGCCTGGAGTGTGATGGTAGATATGGGTGTTGGGAAGGGCTTGTGGAGGGGGGACCAGGCAGACTCATCCAGCTAGACTCTGGAGAAGGATGTGGAAGGATCTGGCTAGGTGGACAGGTTGGATGTGGCATGGGAGGGGCCTGTGGGTCCCAAAATTCCTATAAATATCCATGGTGCAGATTCTTGGGTAGACATAAGTTTTTAACTCTACTGGATAAATCCTAATGAGATTGTTACAGCATATAGCAAGAATAGATTTAGCTTCGTATGAATCATATTCATTTCTATGTTAATCAGATACTGAAATGTTTTAAATGCATTGGATTGAATAAAATATCTTATTAATCTCTTTTGTTACTGTTTACTCAGGGCTGGCTACTGGAAAATTTGAAATTATACATTTATTATTCTGTTGGAAGAATGCTGTTTTAAAATCAAACTACTGGAGTTCATATATATAGTCCTCCACTGACTTAAGGTGTAACCTTAAGCACTTAACACACAGTATCTTAGTTTCCTTATCTGCTCAGAGGGTGTAGTGATAATATCCAACCTGAATGAAAAGCATTTAGTATGCATATATTGATCTTGGCAAGTGTCAGGTAATCACTAACTTAATAGTGAGATAGCCAGTAGAATGATCAAAGAGTAAGTTCATTCTTAGAGCTCACAGATTTGAAAGTGGGATATGTGCTGGGTAGTTTTTATGTCAACTTGACACAAACTAGAGCCCCCTGGGAAGATGGACTCTCCATTGANGAACTGCCTACATCAGATTGGCCTGTGGATATGTCCGTGAGGTATTTTCTTGATTGCTAACTGATGTATGAAGGATCAACCCACTATGGGTGGTACCGTCCCTATGCCAGTGGGTATGAGCTATATGAGCAAGGTAGCTGAGAACGAACCAGTGAGCTAGAGGGTAAGCCAGTAAACACATTCCGCCACGGTTCCTGCCTCGAATTCCCCCAGTGATGGATTGTGATCTAGAAGTGTAAGCCAATATAAACCTTTTCTTCCCCAAATTGCTTTTGGTCACATTGTTTTATCTTAGCAACAGGAAGCAAACTAGAACAGGATATAACTAAAAAACATGGAAGGCCTGCTAGAGCAGTTTATTGCCCCTCCTCTCTTTATCTCTGTTTCTCCACCGTCTGCAGTGAAAAATCAAGCAGGCTGCTGGTTAATGTTTGGAGGTTTCTTCCTCTTGGCCGTGCCTGTCACTACAGAGAAAATACGGAGGAAATAGTAGCAGATATCACATATGATAAACCTTGCTTGGCAACAATAATGAACACATCTATGATTTGGGGTTGATTTATGCAATGTGGTGTTGTTGAGGTGTGGGTCCCCAGGAAGTAGAGGCTAGTGNATATGTTCTCGAAAGGGACTTGGGAATGAGGTCTCTCTCCAACTTTCTGATAATCTGATGCTCCGAGCACTTGCTCCTGAACATCCCTACCATTGCCATGATGTGCTGCAGCTTAGAGGCCTCTTACTAATACTGAGCCACTGCAGGCATCATGCTATTCCGGTCTCCTAAACCAGCGGTTCTCAATCTTTGGCTCGCAACCCTTTTGGAGTCAAATGACCCTTTCACAGGCATCACTGAAGACCATCTGCATATCAGATATTTACATTACAATTCATAACACTAGCAGGATTACAGTTATGAAGTAGCAACAAAAATAATTTTATGGTCAGGGTCACCAAGGCATGAGGAGCTGTATCAGAGGCCACAGCATTAGGAAGGTTGAGAACNACTGTGTTATAAACTCCCTTTCTTCATAATTTACCATGTCTTGGGTATTCTATTGTAGTCATAGAAACTAAGATAACGTTCATGAAGGAATGAAGTTGACACATCTGTGGCTATTAACTGGCCTTAAGGCTTTCTTTCTCAGCATTATTGAGGATTCAGAAACTAAATCAAATTAAACTTGGAGNCAACCAATTCTTATTTTAAAGAGACTGCTATCAGTCTTGGGGTGGTCTCAAACCCCAAGCAAAATCCTGAATATGCAGTTTGCCCATCACTTTTCTTTNGGGACAATTAAAATGATTTTGCTACCTNTAAAATTGTTGTAAGAATTGAGTGAGGGACTGGAGAGGTGTCTCAGAGATTAAGAGCNCTTGCTGCTCTTTNAGAGGACATAGATTCCCAGCACCCACATGGAGTGGTTNGAAACCTCCATAACTCTNCTTCCAGGGAACCCAAAACACTCTTCTGGCCTCCAGAGGTGCCTGAACACATGTGGTACTCATACAGATAACCAGACCCACACACATATACTTAAATATTTTTAAATAATTGAGTGAAATATTGTATCNGTGGTATTAGTGCTTATGGATATTAATGCATAATATTATGAGAGTAACAAAGAGAAGACTTATATATTTGATTCGCCATGTCAAAAAGAGAGTAACTATGAGCCATGTCAAAATTGGAATTATTAAAATGTAATCAAATTTGGAGGAAGCAATTCTAAGAAGAAATTAATGTGGTTAGCTGTGCTAATTTAAAATGTGAAACACTTCAGGATCTGGGAACCATGAATAATTTGAAACTCTTTGATACTTCTTATGTATCCATGAAATGGTGATGTNGTGCCTGAAAATACATTNCCAAGAGGGAGAACTTAAAATGTATGCAAATCCTAAGACCTGAGATATGGAGAAAGAAAATTAATTATTTTGTTATGGACAAAATGTGACAACCACTATAGAATGGATGGATGAATAGTGAATTAATTAGAAGGCAAAAGAAAGAAAAGAAATACTGGAACCTATTAGGAGAAGAATTAACAGTGGAATTNTACCTAGCTGTGTAGTCAGAGTGGCCATTCAGCCTTCAAATAAGCCCCCATCCCTGACAGACGTAGCTTCCCTCGGNCAATTGATTGGTTTAGAAATAGATGTGTGATGAGTTAGGTCANTAAGAATTAAGGCTTTGGAGCTAAGCACCACAGAGACATGGAGCCCGAGTCATATCGACAGCAGGATGACCCTAGGGATGAGACCTGTGGATTTATTGTTGAGGACCTTGAACTTGCCTTGGTTCTTACTTCAATAATATTCAACTAATGTCCTGTGGTAAGTACCATGCCAGGCTAAATCTNTCTACACCCTTCACCCACACCTTTCTGGCTCAAGCTAGCCTGATTTTAAAACCAGAAATAGTATTTAGAACTCCTGACTCTAGCTCAAAGAGCTTAGCATTTTGAGAAGTCCTTTTTTTCCTCCTGGTGGTTGCTACTGGTTGAGGGCCATCTCATCTTGTAAAGGACTGGGTGGTTTTGTGTGTTAGCTTGATACAAGCTAAAGTCATCAGAGGAAGGAGCTTCAGCTGAGGAGATGCCTTCTTGAGATCCAGCTGTAAGGCATTTTCTCTTTTGGTGATCAGTTGGGGAGGGCCCAGCCCATGATGGGTGGTGCCATCCCAGGGGTGATAGTCCTGGGTTTTATAAGAAGGTGGGCTGAGCAAGCCTGGGGAAGCAAGCCAGTAAGCAGCTCCCCTCCGTGGCCTCTGCATCACCCCCTGCCTCCAAGATCCTGCCTTGTTTGAGTTCCTGTCCTGACTTCCTTCANTGATGAACAGCAACACTGAANTGTAAGCCTAATAAACCCTTTCCTCCCCAACTTACCTTTTAGTCATGGTGTTTTGTCACAGCAATAGAAACCTTGGCTAAGACACCAAGACAAAAAGATAGCAACAAAAAAGATCCAAATGTTCACTGGATTCAGTCAGCTCGAGGCTCCAGCTGGGTATGAAAAGTAGGGAGAAAAAAGCAGGGCATGCTGGCGTACCCCTGTAATTCTAGCACAGAAGGGGCAAAGCCAGGGAGTTCTCAAACTGCAAACAGAATCTTGTCTCAACAACAAAGCCATGGGAAGTGCACCCAGAGCCAGAGCATACNNGAAAGAGGATCACACAGAGCAAGGAGGTCCAATTAACCATCCTTCTTGGCAAGGATGAGTACAAGGAAACGAGGAACATTGTCTAATGCCACGTTAGTCCCAGTGTGTCTGTCAAACAGTGCCATTAATACTGAGTTGGAAAAAGTTCGCAAAACACCAGAGTGTTCTGATAATTGGAGGCATGCCAAAATGGACTGGTAAAAAGTGAATAAAGCAAACAGTTGTTGTTGTTGTTTTAAACAGTCACCAGAGCTTAGGCTCTCCTATGCCTTCANGAGGGAGGTTGTTTTGTTCTGTTTGACAGAGGGTCTCACATAACCCAGGATGGTCTTAGGCTTACTAAGTAGCTGAAGCTGACATTGAATCTTTGGTCCTCCTGTCTTACTGCCTAAGTGCTGGAATTTATAGGCATGTGTCACTACATTGAGCTCAGAGTGTGTTTGTATTTAAAATGAAAATTCACTTGGGTGGAATGATGGCTCAGCTGTTAAAGGCTGGGCTCAAAACCAAAATGTCAAAAAAAAAGAAACCCCAAAAACTACTATACACAATATTTACAAAATATCAAGATAAGTGGTATTACCACATTGATGTTATCAATAAAATTCTAAGTGCTAAATCTAAATTCTCTGTGAAGTTGGTCAGTATGTAGTTTATTTCAATATGAAGTTTACTTCCATGNCTCATGATTCNTATATATTTTTTCCATTTAGCAAGTGAAGGTTTGACAGAAGTGTTATCAGAAGCTAGCCCATGATCATAGTCTNTTATCCTAGAACTACTTAAACCACTGTGGCTCTGAAAGACACGACTTTTNAAAAAAAATCCTTTTGTAAGTAAGTTCACTTTAACAAACAGGGTTGTGGAGGTCAGGGAAAATTGTTCTTTTCCAGGTCAGGAGGATAATTTTAGACAAANCTGCTTCTAGACATTTCAGGTTCTTTGAAAATAAACACATTGTTAAAGAAACGTCTCCTGTAGATAGTAATGAATAGAGCAATTCATAGCTCATCCATTACTCAGGCTGACTGGTGATCAAACTTGCTTGTCATGTTGTGAACGCTTGGACTAGAAGTGTCTAGACATTTCATCAATATTTACTGAAGCATGGGAGACATTCATTTATCCACTTATGAGTCACTGCAGATAGGAAAAGCAAATAAATTAAATTGCTCTCATAATGGGAAATACAGCCACATCATAACAATTTGATGTTCACGATCTCCAATTGGTTGTTGATTAGGCACCCATATATTATGCTAAAATTTATCTCGGTTTCATTAGTGTAGAATTTATGGGTAGGGATATCTGAAGTGATTACTCCCATGATTAGGAAGACACGATCTCCTGGGCACATGGTTTTAGATGGAAACCAGACCGCATATTTTACTGTTCTTACTAACACTGTGCATGGGAAATAGCCTAGCAGCCCATCAAAGGAGGAGGGGGCATGCTGCATCTAGACTTCAACCACAGGGAAATTTCTACTCTTCTTCCCCACTGCTTTATGACAAGTTTTTATTTGTGTCAAATCGCAGTGCACCATAAGCAAGTGCCAGATTATGATTTTAATATTGTAATATAANGGAAAATTGCTTGATTATCCAAAGTTCTCCATTTCTGANTGCACGTTGAGAAGTGTATTTGAAATAATTTGACATGACAAACACTTCTGTATCTTATTTGAACAATCACCAGGTGTGTGAATCTATACATGTAACTTACCAATGTGTGTGTACACATGCCTCTAAATTAAATATACTTATATAACATGCTAAATATTGATACATTATGCTTAATCCCTTTAAAGTCTTATATTAAATTGTTCCCGCATTTAAAGCAGAAATATAAAAAAGTGGCCAGTTTACTAAATACAGATGAATTCACAAAGGAATCAAAAATGAAATAAAAATTTCTATTGAAATGTTATATCCTGATTGACATTTAAGAGGTGCCAACAAACTGGAAATACATATCTTTTTACAGATTTTGGAGAGGCTGAAGATTCTGGGAGTAGTTCTGTGCCCTCTGAACTAAGAATGGAATCACAGTGAGGAAAGANGGCACACGATTTCCTTCTTTCGGGCTGTGGGAACTGTCAGGAAGCAGGCACAGCAGTGTCTGTGTTTTCCAGCCTGAGTTCTCTGTTCTTTCATCAGCAGAAGCCCTGGCTCCTCAGGAAANGTGCAGCCAGTCGTCTATGATGCTTGCTGTGCNTAGTGTCCAGCACAGATGCATCATTAAGTCAGGGGCTTGTCAGAGAACAGCAGAGAGAGAAATCCTCCCAGAAATACATCTCCGGCTCCATCCATGTCAACAACTTCTTCCTGCTTTTAAGTAAAGACAGCAAAAAGCAGTGAGTTTTGTATAGCCATTATAGCGCCATCTCTGCCATGGGTGNAGATCACCATTCACTGCCTCTTTGAGTTTACCTTTGGAAGAGCTTGTGTATTTCTACCCCTTTAGAGTCTGAAGTCTCAAACTCTTGCTCTCTAGCAAAACTGGCGGATTCCATTTCATTTCCAAAAAGGTTAGGCACATAAGGTCGAACTTTCATCAAGGATTCCTTGCAGGACTGGCTTCTACCTGGTGCAGACAGATTTAGAGTGGAGAGCCTGTTGTTCTTGTGAGCATAGTAAGCCAACTTCAACACTGTCTTTGGGAAGATTACAAGAAAAAATCCTGCTGTATAATAAACTCTTGCTTTTCCTACCAAAATCCAGATTTTCCCTAAATCCACATGCTTTTCATTTTGATGACAATTGGGAGCAGTAAGATTAGCTATAAGGGACCTGTTGCCACCAGCGACTTGTGCAACACAAGTTCCTGATAACTGCTCCTTCTCCACAGTATGGAGCATCCACAAGGGCCCTGGCAGCTTTCCTCTTGGGGATTTCCATGAATCCATCCATCCCGATGCAGTCAAAGAACGCTGTTGCTGTGTGTTTGCTGAGTTCTCCANGAAGCTCACTCTCAAGCCACCAGCATNATACTCGACTTTGAATTTTGTTTTTACAAGTCTATCAACAAAGTTCCTTATGCTCACATTCAGTCAAAGTTTTGTCATTTGGTTTTAGAGAATACATGTCGAGGAAATCTTNGCCCACTATGCCTGAGACATCAAGAAAAGAGCTCCCTATCCCAAAGAAGGTCTTTTCACTCCACTTTCAACACTTTGGGCTTCGGTTCCTTTTCAGCTGCTACCATTTTTGCTTCTCTTCTTGACACAAACTAGAACAATGAGATTAAGTGAGTATAGATTGTATACTCTGCAATCATTTTAACTTTGAAATTTTCATTTCAATTACATACACACACACACACACACACACACACACACACACACACACACACTGCCCTGGAATGTTAAGCCAGAAAAGTGAATTGAATTTTTATAATGATTAAGTATTTTTTTTGCAGATCTAGGGAAAATACATTTCTTTAGAATAAGTACAATAAAATATTTTTCCTCTCTTGTTGGTAACTTTTGACCCTATATTTTCACATGTGTTTATATACTAATATATATGTTTCATTTTCATTTTGAAGTCCTGTTTGCAANGTTGGTCCTTTGTTGATACCTGAAAACTTCCTATGTAGATATGGAACTTCCCCTTAATGGTAAGAGGGACTTACCATGCCAGCCTTGGCAAACAGTGCTCCTTATACTGCACACCTGTGTTCTTTTGAGACTTTGGGATTTTTGGCATGTGGTAGTCCGTGGTACCTGTATGACGTATGTCTCAGTTAGCTTTTCAATTGCTGTAATAAACATCATGGCCAAAAGTAACTTGGGTTACTTCCATGTGACAGTGTATCATTGAGGGAAGACAGGACAGGAACTCAAGAAAGACCCTTGAGGCAGGAACTAAAGCAGAGAGGATGGAGGAATGCTGCTCACTAACTTGCTCTCCATGGCTTGCTCAGCTTACTTTCTTAAATTCCCTAGGTGCTCAGGGGTGGTACTGCCCACAGTGGGCTAGGCCCTCCCAGATCAATCATCAATCAAGAAAATGCCCTACAACCTTGTCTACAGGCCAATCTGATTGAGGCATTTTCTCAATTGAGGTTTTTATTCCCAGAAAACTCAAGTTTGTATCAAGTTGGCAAACAAAAACAAACAACAATAACAAACACTAGTCAGGATTACCTACNCTTCCCAAAGCCCTTTGGGCAGGAGTCTTTAACTTCCCAGTAGACACACCCTGTACCTGTTGTAACTTGAAGAAAAGAACTTTCCAAATGGCTTCACTGGCATTGCCATAGCCTCAACAGGAGATGCTCCCCACAGGCTCTCTGTGAAATGCTTGGTCCCCAGCTGGCAGTGGTGTATTTTGGGAGGTTCTGGAAACTTTTAAGAGTGGGGGCCTCACTGGAGCAGAGCACTGGAGATGTGTGCCTTTTGAGGTTATACGTGCTAACATTCTATCTCTGCTTCTTCTCTGAGGAGCTTCTGCTACATGCTCTCTNCCATGATGCTTTGCCCTGCCATTGGCCCCAAGGCTATATACATAGATGCCTGTGCTCTGGGCCACCAGCTGAGACCATGTTGATGTCTGAGGGCCATGCTGCTGTCGGGGCCATACTAATCTGAGTAGCCTGCATTGACACCTGAGGCCATGGTGATGTCCAGGCTCGATCTGCAGCCAAGGGCCATGTCTGGGTCAGTGGCCCTACTGCAATCAGGTTCTATGATGGTGTCCACGGCCAGTGTTACCACCAAAAGCCGTGTGGATGCTTGGGATCTGGGCTGCCACCTGAGGCCACTTTGGTATATGAGGGTCATACTGCCACCAGGACCATACCAATTAAGTGGGCTGCATTGCCACCCAGGGCTATGGTGATGTCCAGGCCTGATCTGCGGCCAAGGGCCACGTCTAGGGCCCATGGCCCTACCATGCTTGTGTCTGTATTGATGTCTGTGTCACTTCTTTACCACCAGGGGCCATGGGAGAGCTGGTCCCAGTGACCTGGACACTGGAGAGCTGGTCCTGCTCCTTGCCAGCTGCCTTAGCNGGAGAGAGGCCTGCCCCTCTCCTGGGAAAACTGGCTCCATGGCATGGGTGCAGGAGAGCTGACAGCCCTGGGAGAACTGACACCCCCACCCCAACCTCAACAGGAGAGATGGTCTTGACCCTTGCCTGAGGGGGGTGGTCCTGGTGGAGACCCAGACTGACCAACTCAGCTACAACCTAGGCCCATATCCAGGGCTTTGAGTTGGCCCACCCCAACATCTACCCTATCTATGATCTACTGGGACACGTGAAGGGACTGGTCCTGCGGAACCATAGCTGCAGGATCTCCATGACTCGGGGCAACAGCAGCATATTGATGTTTCAGTGAGGGTCCAGTATTGATGGTGTACCAGAAGCCAGAGGCCTTGAATCATACCAAAAACTCATTGCAATGAACACTTGCAAGTAGAGCTGTTTGGACAAGAGGGTATACTGCGTGACACACTGCGGCTTGCCACTATGACAAATGAATATGTGATAGAGAGGCAGAAAAGACAGAGGAGTAAAGTGTGGTTTTTAAAATTATTTTTTAAATTTTCTCTGGCGGTGGAGGCTACAAGGGTAGGGGACAGACATGGAAGGACTTGGAAATGAGTGATGTTGGAGTAAATGATGTGAAATTCCCAAAGAATCAATAAAAGATTTGTGTTGATAAAAAAAAAGAAAGTAAGTAAGTTAGGAGATAAAGAGAATCCTGAACATTGGAAATGAAGAAAAAACAATGGAAAGAACAAAATGTGAATAGATACAATAGACTTCTCCGGAAATTTCTAAATTTTCTTTGGTGATAGGAGCAAAGATCATAAAACTGTTCCATATAGTTACTGATGCACATAAAAGAGACAGTTTCCATGACTACAAACTGGGGAGAGTAAAGAAACTTAAAGAGAGCTCAGGTTCTTAGGACTCATTTGTACCAGTATAATCTTGTCACTATGGTGAGTCACATACATACAACACTAGAGTAGCAGCTGTAAAAATGTATGTATACAAGCTGGGTGGTAGTTTGCACACACCCTTAATCCCAGCACTTGGGAGGCAGAGGCAGGTGGATCTCCATGAGTCCAAAGGCAGCCTGGTTTATAGAACTAGTTGCAGGACAAAGAAACCCTGTCTTGAATAACTCAAAGCAAGCAAACAAACAAAGCCCAACAAAAAACTCCAAACAAAAAATTTATATATGTACACTAGAAAATGTATGCCAAGACTCAAATGCTCCATGAACAAATCACAATGACATTCCAAACATTTAAATAACAAACAAATCACAATGACATTCCAAACATTTAAATAACAAACAAATCACAATGACATTCCAAACATTTAAATAACAACAGAAAGATAAGGAAAAAAAAACCAGAGACAACAAACGGAGGCCGGAAAAAGAATGTGAGCAATTAAGCCTTAACACATCAACAATAACATCCA
This sequence comes from Neotoma lepida, assembly GCA_001675575.1. Taxonomy (NCBI): domain Eukaryota; kingdom Metazoa; phylum Chordata; class Mammalia; order Rodentia; family Cricetidae; genus Neotoma; species Neotoma lepida. Next base: position 155,635 of record LZPO01055105.1, on the reverse strand, counting down.
AATGCTCTACTTCACTTCTAAAAGCCACNCAACTGGAAATAACCAAAATTTCCAATGNGAAGTGGTTAAATTGGCTAATTGTGATACATTTCTACCAGGGACTCACTGTTCACAATGGATCTCAAGGTCTTATGTGGAATAAAACAGGACATTTCNTGTGGACTATCCAACAGAGAAGACTCCTCAGACATGATTTTAAACCAGCAGTCTTTTTTAACCCACCCTCAACCACAGTAGCTGTTTGGGATCCCAGCGTAGTACCGAACCTTTCTCAGGGTGAGCTCTTAAGCATGAAAC
>LZPO01055105.1:109438-120658 GCA_001675575.1 Neotoma lepida | reverse complement strand
ACCCACTGAGCCACTTCTCCAGCCCCTTTGGTAGAATTTACACACCCAGTTAAATCCCCTTGATTTTCCCTTCCTTCCTTCCTCATACTATGCCTTCTTGGACCATCAATTCTTTTGGCAGAAATNACTGACTGCCTAACTAGCAGAGGTNGANTCTTTTCTGCTCATCAGAATCAACAGTAAGTAAACACGATTGCTGAATCAGCCAAGCATGTTCTGAATTCTAACCTCNTCAACACAATANCATTTCTGCATGATTGAATCTGTATAGCTTGCTTCAAAACATCACCCTGCAAAGCAGGCTGGTCCATGCCTGTCCCAANANGCTTGGTCCTCCTGCTTTATATGGACAAGGGTCTACAAAACTGAAGGCTTCATTAGAGAAGACCACAGTGTATACTCCAGCATCACCTTGGAAAGTTGAAGCCCATCATACATTGGGTTTCCCATCATACATTGGGTTTCCTATGACATCAGCCCTGAGATCTATGGGGCCAGGGCTTACAGGCCAAGGCACATCAATGCATTTATAAATTCTGTCACCACTGCTGCTATTTTTTCCAGGCTGGCTGTCCCTTGGGGTGCATGGATGCTGTTGAAACTTTAGACACATTGCATGTGATGGATACTAGTTGCTCCCGAAGAACACTTCACCAGCCAGGCAGCCATCAGCACTAACAACTTTCAGTGACTATCCTGCAGCTAGGACAGGGAAACTTTAAGGACAGGAAGGTGGGTAGGGGTAGGAGTGGGGGCAGAGGAGCTTGGCTCCTTGCAGCTGGACTTTTGCCTTATTTGGGTGTAGTCTGATGGTCTGGGAGTGTGTGATGGTCTGAAGCATGGGTGCTGCTATTGGCTGAGACTCAGCTATTTGTTTGAAAAAAATAAAATAGTCCTAAAATAGGTTGTAGTTTGTTATGTAGAGATTCAAGGTATGGGTACAGTCTCTGTTGAATTTTATTGAATTAAGCAGTCATTTGGAGGTGGACATCGGTTTTAGAATCATGGCTATTTGGAAAATGTTTTCAACTTGTGAACTTTTTGACAGGNGACAGTCTCTTCTCGGCTGAACAGCTCCAGGAAGTGTCCTCATAATTTGAAAATTATGCATTTATTTTTTATTTACATTTATGCATGTGTTACTGCTCACCTCTGTGCACCATGTACNCGCCCAGGTCCTCTTAAGAGCANTAAGTAATACTCTTAACCANCAAAGCATCTTTCCAGTCCTATCTTTATAACCTTAAATAATACTTGCAGATACNNCAGATGCCCAAAGAAGAAGTTAAAAACAACTGACATAACACTATCAATACTTTGGCATAGATTAATGCTGTCTAAAAGAAGTAAAAAATGAACANCAAATATGAATCATATGTAACTTCAAAATTATTTTGTANCTACANTTAACAGGAAGGTGAAATAAAAGTTAATAAGACTTTAATATTAAAAAGATATTNTAATATGCATTATATTATAATCATATTATTANAGGGAGCATTATTAGTGAGGCATTTTACATTCTNTTAGACTAACCCAAGTGTACTTTNCTAGTACAGCCCTTCATACNCAGGTTCAAGCGCTGGTGCCTGTCGGTGCAGGTCAGCATNTGGGGATGTAGGTTTCTTTCCCTAGGATTATGTTATTCACAGGAAAGCAATCTTGGTTTTCTTAGCAGCTTGTCCAGCTCTGAATGTGGAAGCAAAATGGTGAGAGGGTAGTGGGAACTGCCAGCAAATACAATATGAGAGAAAGAGGGGCCAGTGAGATGGCTCAGCAGGTTACTTACTGTTAAACCTAATGACCTGTGCTTGATCCCTGGACCCCATGTGGTAGAAAAAGAGAACTGAAAAAGTTGTCCCTTGACCTCTGTTCATGCATAAATAAATGTAATACAATGATTTAAGCAATATTATGAAAGAAATGCAGATAAAGCAGTATTATATTAATCACTCTCCACTTATCTCTAGCTATATCATACTTACTGACTTTCTAGACAAGGAAACATATTCAAAACTATTAAGAAAAACCAAGTGGAGGAAGAAAGCTTAAAACTTAGCCAAAAGCAGGTGAGTAGGATGTCAAGGGACAGTCCCGCCCCCACCCTGCCCGTTTTCCAGTGCTGCTCATTACTGCTCTGCAGGAGCCTGACCTGGCTCTCCCTTTACCTGATTGTCCTTCCCCTAAAGCCACAGCACTTCCNGTCCCTTCTTCAGGCCTGTTGCACCCCACCTCATCCAACGCCTCTTGCTTGTCCAGGTTATCTAAATGGCAGTCTTCCCTCTTCCCAGGTCACCTTGCTGTGCCTCTGTGCTTAATAGTTTCACCAAACATCCACTACAGCCGGCGTCTCTTCCCATGAAACTGGAAGCTGGAGTCCAGGTTTGGGGCTTTATTTTGCTTACTGCTTTCAACTTAGCATTTAGAGAACTGGCTGGCGCACAGTAGGTTTTTCAATACATGGCTATGGAATGGATGCCTAGGAGAAAGAAATGAGGGGATGTGGGCAACAGGGGCAGAATTGCTCATGGCTAATGCAGATGTGTGTGTTTTGTAAAGCACAGCTCAGGGTTTTCCTTTTAAAGCCGATTTGTTTTCAAGCACCTAGAATAACATTAGGCTAACGAAGGACTTTTGGAATGCCTTGGGGTTTGTTTTAATGAATAGCTGGAAATTGTATGTAATTAGCATTAATTTTTATGTGTACATNCAGTTGTATAAAAACAGTTCTCTTGAATAATTTAAACATCCTCTTCGCCTNGAGAAGCATTTGGCACACTGGGCCTTCAAAGATTCTATTAATGGGAAGTCGAGAGATTTAAATGCAAAATAAAGAAGGATTTTTTTTTCCTTTGTGTAGTGTGTGGAGGATACTTCAGAAGTGGGTAGACTCAAGGATCGAGTCCCAGGGAGCNCACACAATGTTCTCTGATAGCGTATAAAGTTAGAAAGAGGTTNTGTTAAAACAAAAATAATAATGATGGGAAGTGTATATATATTCTTCCTACATAGTATAATATAAATTGCAATGGGATGCAGGCTGATAACAGCTGGAAATAGGAAATATCATTAGACAACCATTCTTGCAAGCAAGCATTAGCCATGTGAGACAAAACTATTGTGTGTGAGTGTGATCCTATAAGAAGGGTCTCACACAGTTTCGTGGTGCATCTCCAGAGGTATATTCATCCTACAGGGAAAAACAGAGTAACCACAGGGTGGAGAATCCCTAAAGGAAACACCCAAACCACATGGCCAAAGTTAAGTTACCATCACCAACCCTGACAGTGTCAGCCCCTGACAGGATTCACTGAGAAGGCCACAGGATGGCTGATGTGAAGGCCTGAGGGATGGCTCCGTGGGCTGAAAGTGCTAACACCAAGCCTGACAATCTAAGTTAAATCCCCAGGATTCACATGGGAGAAACTGACCTCTCCATCTTCCTGGGGCATGCACAGCTCCCTCCCCCACTACATAGAAAAAAGACGTGAATAAATAAATAAGTAAGATTACCAGTGTGGGGATTAATTGGAGAGACAGAGAGAAACAGAACTGGATTTATCCATGAGGAAAAAACAGACAAATCTGAGAGATAATTAATGACAAACTAGCCCTTCAAACATGTCAGGGCAATGTGTGCATAAAGGAAGGCCAAGGAACTTCCTAGAGCCACGTGATGGTAGGAAATAAGTACATTGGATTCTGGAGTCAATCCTCCACCACCGTAAGGACATTAGTGAGGCAGATCTGAATTAAGATGTAAGAAAAAGGTGATAATAGTGTGTGAATATTAATTCGTGGTTTAGATATAGTGCAATTATGCAAACATTAGGGAAAATTTGGTAGCAGTAATAACAACAAATATTTTAAAGCCTCAAACTAAAACTGAAAGGTTAAAAAAGAAAGCTCTTTCCTTGATAACCTGGCATGAGTGTGAAAATAAAGTTAAAAGCCGTAATGCCTAGCTGTTAGGGTTGGAACATGTTTCCACACAATTTGTATGTAGGAAGTGCAACACGGTGTTTTCACAAGTGCTAGAAGCAGGCTTCTGCAGATGTAATTATTAAGATGAAGTCCTGTGGCCGTAGGGTGTGTTCCTAATCCAATACTCCTGGTGTCCTCATTAGAAGCAGAAATTTGGATGTAGACGGGGACACAAGGAGATGCCTTGAGAAGATGGAGGCAGAGATAGGAATGGTGCAAGGAAGAGGGACAGGAGGATTGTCAGCAAAACAGCAAGAACTAGGGAGAGGCACCGTGCAGATTCACCCCGCACAGCCCTCACAAGTTGCCAGCCTATTGTCTAAGCCACTTTCGTAACAGCAGCCTTGGGAAACTAATACACTGGGTTACATGTATTGAGAACCTAATAGTAAGGCTCCATGCTGAGCTCTTTGCCTCAGGCTCTCACAANAGGCATTGTTACTGCTTCCTTACAGTTGAGAGAATTGATGCATGGAGTAGGTAAGTTAACTGTCCTGTGGTTGCACAGCCGGCAAGTGGAAGAACAGATTTTTAACTTCTGCACTCGACATCAGTGTATTCCTAACCCACTGTGCAATGGTTTACTACTTNTCCTGGGTTCTCATTCCAAAGACTTCTTACTGAATTTGAGATGGTTGCTGTATTAGTGACTTTTCTGTGGTTGTGATAAAACACCGTGACCAAGATAACCTGGAGAAGAAAATGGTTATTTTGGTTCATGGTTCCAGAGTGTTAGGTTTATGATAGTAGAGTCAGCATGGGAGCAAGGGGGAAGCAGCTGGAGCAGGAAGCGGAGAGCTCGCACGNTGAACAGAAACATGGAACAGAGAGAGCAAAACATAAGTAGGCAAAGCCTTTTACTCTTAAACCCAAACCCCCAGTGACATACTTCCTCCAGGAAGGCTGTATGAGCTAAACCTCCCCAAACAGTGCCATTAACTGGGGACCAAGTGTTTCAATGCTCAGGACTACGGGGGACATCTCTTATTCAAACTACCACATTTGCCTATGAATTTCTTGGCATATACCAGATATCATTTCCAAGGATGGAAAACAGTGAACTGCACACGTGGTTACCATATCCAGTTTCATTACTGCCCATCCGGCTTCAACNACCTCAGCCCTGTGAAATGAAATATCTGCTTTTATTGGAAACATTGAAAGTCAAACTTGTGAGTCCTCCCAAGAGAATGCATTAGCTATTCAGGAGAGAATCCGCTTTGAAAGCACCAACTAATCTAAATGGAAACTAGAGCCAAGTTCAGCATCTAAACCACAAGGGAAGACAGTCTGGAACCTCGGTGAGGCTTTCCTCTCTTTTANGACAAACAGTCGGAGAGAGACGTGTCCACTGGGTTTCGTTCATTTGCCTTTTCCAGTCATCCCCTCATTCAAGTATCTTTACTGAGCACTCCTGGCCNTTCCTGGCACCAGTTCAGCCAGCATGACTTGAAGAAGGCAGTCCCAGTATTCAGNCGGTCTCTCANTCAGGATGGGTCCTTGTGTATGTAAGCATGCATTTGCTCACTGAGCTATATTCCCACCACCTGAGGGAGTCAAGGTTATTGTCTTGTATATTCTGATATTNCCCAGTCCCTCCTTCTACCCAGGCCAAATCTCACATACAGTCCTGGATTCATTATTCCAANNTTAAGGATCCCACCATTGATGAGCCATGAATACATCCACAGATACAAAATACAACATTTTTAAAAATTTAATTAATTTATTCATTTTACATCCAGACCACAGCNACTCCTCCCACTCCCTCCCCCCACCTCCACTCTTCCTACCCATCAACCCCCTGCTCCTCCATATTCTCTCAGAAAGGGGCAGGTCTTCCATGGGCACCAGCAAAGCATGGCACATCTAGCTGCCTTAAGACCTAGCACTTCCCCCTGTATTTAGGTTGGGCAAGACAATCCAGCATTAGGAGTAGGTTCCCAAGAGCCAGCCAAAGTGCCGGGAACAGCCCCCATTCCCAATGCCAGGAATCCTACAAATAAATCAAGCTACACAACTGTCACATATATATAGAGGGCTTAGGCTGGTCCTCTGTAGGCTGTTGTTAGTTCAGACTCCATGAGTTCCCGTGAGCCAGGCTACCTGTTTCTGTGGATTTTCATGCGATNTTCCTGACCCACCTGGCTCCTACAATCCCTCCTCCCTCTCCTCAGCAGGACTTCCCAATGTTTGGCCATGGGTTTCTGAATCTACCTCCATTAGTCACTGGATGAAGGCTCTTTGATGACAACAGGGATAGTCACCAATCGGATCACAAGGGATGGCCAGTTCAGGCTATGGGTCCTACTGCTGTCAGGGGTCTTAGCTAGGGCCATCCTTGTAGACTCCTGGGAGTTTCCCTTGCATTGGGCTTCTATCTGACTCCATAAAGCCCCCCTTTCCAGTCATCTCTGTCAGCACTGTCCCCCTCTGCCCACCCCCCAACTGGATCCCTCAAGTTCCCATGTCCACCTGCCCCCAGTCTAACCAGGAGATCTCCTCTATTTCCTCTTCCCAGGGAGATCCATTCATCATCTCTTTGGGTCCTCCTTGTCACCTAGCCTCTCTGGGTCTGTGGAATATAGCATGGTTATCCTTTACTTTACAGTTAATATCCACTTATGAGTGAGTACATACCATGTTTGTCCTTCTGGGTCTGGGTTACCTCACTCAGGGTGATATTTTCTAGTTCCATCCATTTGCCTTCAAATTTCCTGATGTCATTGTCTTTAACAGCTGAGTAATACTCCATTGTGTAAATGTACCACATTTTCTTTATCCATTCTTTGGTTGAGAGGCATCTAGGTTGTTTCCATTACAAATAAAGCTGCTATGAACAAAATTGAGCAAGTGTCCTTGTGGTATGCTTGAGCATCCTTTGGGTTTATGCCCAAGAGTGGTGTGGCTGGATCTTGAGGGAGATTGATTTCCAATTTTCTGAGAAACCACCACAGTGACTTCCAAAGTACTGTACAAGTTTGCACTCCCACAAGCAATGGAGGAGTGTTCTCCTTGTTCNGCATCNTCTCCAGCATANNCTNTCATNNNTGTTTTTGATCTTAGCCATTCTGACAGGTATAAGATGTAATATCAGAGTTGTTTTGGTTTACATTTCCCTGATGGCTAAGGATGATGAACATTTAAATGTTTCTCTGCCATTTGAAATTCTTCTGTTGAGAATTCTCTGTTTAGATCAGTACCCTATTTTTTAATTGGATTTCTTTTTGATGTCTAGTTTCTTGAATTCTTTATATATTTTAAAGATCAGCTCTCTGTGGGATGNGGNGTTGGTGTGAAGGTCTTTTCCCATTCTATAGGCTGTCATTTTGTCCTATTGACAGTGTCCTTTGCCTTTTCAGTTTCATGAGGTCCCATTTATTAATTGTTGATCTTAGTGCCTGTGCTACTGGTGTTCTATTCAGGAAGTTGTCTTCTGTGCCAAAATGTTCAAGGCTACTCCTTACTTTATCAGGTTCAGTGTAACTGGGTTTATGTTGCTATCTTTGATCCACTTNGACTTGAGTTTTGTGCAGGGTGATAGATATGGATTTATTTGCATTCTTCTACGTGCTGACATCTAGTTATGCCAGCACCATTTGTTGAAGATGCTTGCATTTCTCCATTGTATAGTTTTGGCTTTGTCAAAAATCAAGTGTCCATAGGTATCTAGATTTATGTCTGGGTTTTTTATTTGATTCCATCGATCAATGTGTCTGTTTTTATGCCAATGCCAAGCTGTTTTTATTACTATAGCACTGTAATAGAGCTTGAAATCAGGGATGGTGATGCCTCCAGCAGTTTTTTATTGTACAGGATTGTTTTGGCTATCCTGGGTTTTTTGTTTTTCCGTATGAAGTTGAATATTGTTCTTTCAAGGTCTGTAAAGAATTGTGTTGGAATTTTGATGAGGATTGTGCTGAATCTGTAAATCGCTTTTGGTTAGATTGCCGTTTTTACTATGTTAATCCTGTCAACCCATGAGCATGGGAGGTCTTTCCATCTTCTGATATCCTCTCCAATTTCTTTCTTCAAAGACTTGAAGTTCTTGTCATACAAGTATTTCACTTGGTTGGTTAGAGTTACNCCAAGATATTTTACATTGTTTGTGGCTATTNTAAAAGGTGTTGTTTCTCTGATTTCTTTCTCAGCCCTTTTATCATTTGTATATAAGAGGACTACTGATTTTTTTGAGTTAATCTTGTNTCCAGCTACTTTACTAAAGGTGTTTATCAGCTGTAGGAGTTCCCTGGTAGAATTTTGGGGGTTGCTTATGTATACTATCATGTCATCTTATANTCGTGATACTTTGACTTCTTCCTTTCCAACTNGTATCCCTTTAATCTCCTTTTGTTGTCTTATAGCTCTAGCTAGAACTTTGAGTACTATAGTGAACAGACATGNAGAAAGTGGACAGCCTTGTCTTGTTCCTGATTTTAGTTCCTGAATTGCTTTGAGTTTCTCTCCATTTAATTTGATTTTGGTTATAGGTTTGATATAGATTGCTTTTATTATATTTAGGTATGTTCCTTGTATCCCCGATCTCTCCAAGACTTTTATCATGAAGGGGTGATGGATTTTGTCAAAGGTGTTTGCAGCATCTAATGAGATGGTCACGTGTTTTTTTTTCTTTCAGTTTATTTATATGGTGGATTACATTGACAGAATTTTGTATGTTGCACCATCCCTGCATCTCTGCGATGAAGCCCACTTGATCATGGTGGTGATGTTTTTGATGGTAGCACTCACTTATTATCTTTGCTCTTTCCTCTGCTCAAGCCTGCTCTTGTTCCTGCAGTGAATGGTGACACCTGTGGCCAAGCTGATACGTGAGAAGTCTCTAAGTTCTTTGTGAATAGAGATGATATCNGTCTTGCCTGAATGTCTATGTCTATGGCTGTCTTTGGAGTGTGCTAATTATCAAGGGTTGAATGAATTCACTTCATTCTCACTTTTCCCCCTTCCCCCTTCATGTCCCCTCAACAAATCCTGTCAGTTCTATCCTGTGCTGAGCACATAGGCTTGCATGCATTCTCTTCCCTCTGTTCTTGACTACAGATGTCATGTGTCCAATTGTTCAAAGTGCCTGCCATCTTGATTTCTCCACAACAATGGACTGTAACTTGGACTTGTGAGTTAAAACAAATCCTTTCTTTTCCAAGTTGTCTATTTTTTTGTGAGAATATTTTATCACAGCAACTAGGGGCTAGGGTGGACATTATAGGGGTCCAATGTTTCTCTGCCACCATGTCCCCACCTTCAAATCTGGGTTTCATGTTCCTCCCATGTGCTCTGGTGGCAGGCACTATTNGTAGTCTAACATATGGCTGTTTCCCACTCTCTGCTCCTTCCTGCTCTCAGTGGGTGAAAAGACCAGATTCTTATTTTCTAAGCTCCTGTTACCNTTAAAATATGGGCATATTTTCCCAGGGGACTCTGAGAAAAATTGTCTTTCCTAGATGAAGAAAAAAAAAACTCTTTTAGAAGAGAACTGCTCTTCCAGTCTTGATGCATGTCAAGAAGATGGCATGATGTTTGGTGATGTAGCAGTTACCTAGTGGGAGGAAGGACAAAACATTAATGCTGATGGGAAAGACCCAAGGTTGTAGATGATGTCATTGAATTGCTGGATTAATTTATGGTGCCACAGTTTACTGCCAGAATTCCTAGCATTTTTATCCTTCATGCCCTTTATGTCTCAAGACTGTTTTAATAGGGGTCCTCTTACTTGCGACTCTAAGTATCTCAGTTTATAACTCCCTTCCTCACTCATGCAGGCACTTACAACACTGTCCTTAAATTATCGGTAACCTTGTCTTCTGTCCTGTCTAGGCTGGGAGATATTCAAGGTCACTTGACCTGCCCACCTTGTTCTCTTTTGTACCTAGTATAGTAGCAGAGNAACTATTTGCTAAATGAAGGAATGAATAAGCAACTGAATGAAGCTCCTCCTTCAATTTCTCCCAGCACCAACTCCTTTTATTGAGTATGGATTTATTGAGTATTGACTATGGATCAAGCAGGGGCTTTTTAATCTAGCCTGCTCTCTACTACCAAACCATGTGAGCTGACATGAGGTCATGTGCCTGCAGCAGGCACAACTTTGACCTAAGTAGCCCAGAGCTGCTGAAGACTTGCAGCAGGCAGTGCAGGACAAGGCCATACCGTGGCCTTTCTATGCTGATAAGCTGCACCGGTTACTCATCCTGTTGCTGTGACAAAATATCTCACAAAAGCAACTCAAGGACAAAGAAGAGTTTCTTTTGGCTCACAGTTGGAGAGTACAGTCCATCACGGAAGGGGAGTCTTGGTGACAGGAGGTCAAGATGGTTGGTCACATTGCATCTGCAGTCAGGAAGCAGAGAGAGATAAGCACTAGTACTCGACTCCCTTTTACCCTTTTGCTTAGTCTGGAATCCCAGTTCCTGAGATGGTGTCATCCACATGGGGGGGGGGCCTTCCCACCTTAGTAATCCCAATCTAGAAGCTTGCTCTCAGACATGCTCTGGGGTTGGTTTCCATGATGATTCTAAGACAACAACCAGGAAAAGCCATCACACAAAGTCACATGGGTGCTGGTGTTTTTCCACCCTCTCCTGGTGTGGAATAGAAGATGTTTTCCAGGTTCTGAATATCATGATCCAAGGAGACGGACAACTATTTTGAGAAGCTAATTCGTGCTCGAGTGCTTGCGGCAGATAGTAAATTTTAACACGCTGTCTCACTCTGGTGACAGACTGGTCATTTTAATGCCAATCTTCTGGGAATTATGACTCATTACAAGGAACGGAAAAAATGGGAGTCAGGAGATCCAAATTCAAGTTTGAGCACTGACATTAATCAGGCTCTAGTCCTTGGGCAAGGTACCAGACTGCCTTCATTTCCTCTTTTTANAAAGCCAGAAAAATTTCAACTGTGTCCTGCAAAGCTGTGGGGGTATTGAGAGGTCTCTGTGGTNAAAAAGGTCAGGGGACAGGAGTGGGACAATTCTGCTTTTGTCTGCTTCTCATATGAGAACTTTGAAAGTTTAATGTCTAATTGCACAGGAAATACACTAATTAATATATTGTGCTTGTAAAGAACCAGAGCATTGCAGGTACAGCGGATGCCCCTTTATACACCTCCTGCTAAATCATTGTGTGTGGTGGCACTTCGTTTATGATGGCCACCTGAACAAAGAGACCCCAGCTCAAACCAGTCAGGCAACTTTTGCTTGTTAACCTCTCAGGCAATGTG
>LZPO01055105.1:51879-64828 GCA_001675575.1 Neotoma lepida | reverse complement strand
ACTGTGAGCTGTGGAGGAGATTCATTTTGAAATAGAAAGACGGGCTTGTTTGTGTGATGTCAATATAAGCATTTGGAATCCCTCCATGAGAGAGGAGGGAGGTGAGTAGGGGTTCTCCACCTACCCTCCTGGAATCCTCTGCTGGGAAGCTGGCACTATGAGTGAAAGGCACAAGAAATGGGAAGCAGATCCCCTGGGGCTTCTGGTCTAGTGTTTTCCAAAGGGCAAGTGCCACGTGAGGTGATGTNAGATGGAGTNCACGGGACAGGTGTCAAAGAGGAGCAGCCTACACNAGGGAGGNCTTCCTCATNCTAAAGGGCTTCTTCCTTTCTTTTGAGTTTGGGCTGTCCTTAACACCTCCAGGGCTTACGCTGGCCTGGAACTCACTATGTATTTCAGTCTGGCCTCAACACATGGCAATCCTCCTGCTTCAGCCTTCCTATGTGCTAGGGTTATAGGTGCAAGCCTTTTAACTAACTTAAGAATAATTTTGTGGTAGTAAAATAAATTCAAGTATTTTCCAAGGTTGACTCCCTACTGAACTGAATAATACCCAGAGGCTCTCTGATAATAAGGGCTAACATTTATTAAGAGCTAATGTTCATATGCTNTAGTCTTGAAATTGTCATCTCATTGAATCTTTGCACAGCCAGAAGAGGTCNGTACTATTATAATTACTGGAGCTGTAACACCAACTTTTTNCAGTCTTTTAACTTAAACTGAAACATGGGCNTTTTCTGGGTAACTTTCAGACAAGGCTTTGGNCTTGTCTCCTGGGTCTCCAGCTTGCTAACTGTAGGTATTGGGACTTGTCATTCTCCATTGTNANACGAGCCTTATGACACATCCATTTCTGNCNATGTGTGTGCATATACATGTAGANGGCATGAGGTCTTTGAGCTCACAGATAAGCACTAAGGAAANCAGAATNTTAAGCACACAGGCTTGTCTCTTCAANGGACAGGATGTGATTACCTGTTTCCACCTGAAGGCTGGGAGTGGATGTTGTTAGTAACCTGGTCATCTGTGCTATCTGTACGGCCAGGCCACACCCAAATCCCCCAGACTATTATGTGTATCCCAGACTCTCCCTCCCTAGACTTCTATCTTTAGCTTTGTTTCTCCGTCAATAGAACCTATCCTTAGGGGAGATGTNGCAGATGGTACTTTATAGCCTGGTGACCTCCACACTATCTGTATGGCCAAGAACACACCAGATTCTGGGCCCTTAAGCTATAGAACCCATCTTCATGGTAGAGGTCACATGAACTTTGAAAAGTTTTGGGGAGTCANTCTTTAAGCTTTATTGTACACATGGGATTGAGATAGTTGTGACCAGGAAACTTTTTTCCGAGATTGTACCAGACTTAAATATGTCTGAAATAAACTGCTCAGGGTCAGACTCTTTAAGTTTGAACCAACACCAGCTAACCAAGTTGTGTTGAACTGGATTTCCTTCTTGCCTCACGCAGATCGTTCCTCTGCTGGATGTAGCATTTGCGGAGACCTCCAAGTTTACACTTCTTGGAAGGGGTGATGCAGGAGCCCTGTTTAGGGCTGAGCACTCGACAGGACAGCCACTTATTCTCAGCACTTGGACCAGTTCTGAGTCTCTGTAGCAACCACTTCTCACTGCAAGAGGAAGCTTCTCTGACCAAAGCTGAGGACAGCACTAAACTATGGGAACAAACACAACTTTTAAGATAACTCGACAGGCACAAGGTGTCAATTTAGCAAAACAGCAGCACTATCNTCCCTATTAGGGTCTATGACCTCTCCAGCTCTTCTGACCAGGTTTACAACACAGAAGACATAAGTCCCCCCCTGTGGATTGGGCCTCAAGTCCAATCAGACAGTAATCGGTTGCCCCACAAACAGCCACAACTGTGCTAGTGTGTATCTTGCCTGACAGATACACATATTCTGGCATGCAGGGTTTGCAGCTGGTAAGGCGTTTGATGTCTTTTCTCCCCTGCCCCCAGCTTTCTAGCACCTTCCAGCAGTCTGAAAATTAGCTAGNAGGGGAAGAATCTTCCAGCTCAGCTCCAGTTTGATTTCTCAGTATCCTACACCCAAAGAGGGTTGGTGTCTTCAGCAATACNGTTTTACTGTCTGGTGCTGGTGGGCAACCAAACACAATAACAATAGCCTGTATTGTTTGGGGGACATGAGGGGCTTCAGTGGCCAAACACTCATAAGGAATACCCATGTTTGACTTCTGGGTTTTAACTTTTAAAAACCTCGCTTCTGGGAGTAGAATTAGCCACNCTTGCAGGGTACCTCCATTGAAATGTTCTTTCTTTCATTCTAAATTATATTTTCAGTTAGCTTCTATAGTAAGGGGCTTCTGTATTGGCCTTTTCATACAGCCTAGTTTAGTTAACTCCCTTCCATTTTCCTGTACCCTCCCCCCATTCCTGTTTAATCTCTAGTATTTAATCTCTAGTATTCTCCCACTGGACTTCCAGAGCTCATCTATTTTACTCTCACTCTCTTTAAGACAGGCCCAGTGCATTTCTGGCTTCCTAGCCTGTACAGATACTCACCCCAGCTTAAACATACAGAAACCTAAACATTCTCAGCGATGGTTCACATATTGAGAACACATGCTGTTTATATTTCTTGAACTAGGTATACCTCACTCAGTATATTTCCCAGTTTCAACCCTTTTTCTGAAAATTTTATAATTCTATTTTTCTTTGTGTGTTTGTAGCATATTTTCACTATCCATTCATCGGTTGATGGATGCCTAGGATGGTTCCACTTCTAGCTATTATGAATAGAATGGCAGAGAACACAGATGTGCAGGCATGTGGTCATGATGTCATGGAATATGGTCTCCTTTGAGTGTTTAGGGGTGGTATAGTTGGGTCATAAGGTTCAGGCTTTAGTTTTTAGAGAAGCTCTATTTCCACACTGGTTGCACCAGTTTAAACGCCCACTAATACTGAATAAAGGCTTCCCTTCCCCACATCCTTGCTCGCATTTGTTGTCATTTATTCTTTTGATAATAATCATTGTGACTGGAGTGAGACAGAATCTTAAAGTTGTTTTAATTTGTGTTTCTCAGCTCCATCTAAGGATGAACACTTAACCATTTATCAGCTGTTTGTATTTCTTCTTTTAAGAATCATCTGTTCAGTTGATTGACTGGCCATTTCCCCTTCTTTTCAAAAAGTGTGTATGTGTGTGTGTGTGTGTGTGCATGCACGTGCACGTGCCTTCCCCACCCATGCACATGTGGAGGCCAGAGTCCACATCAGAAGTTGGCATTGGGTGTCTTCTTCTGTCACTCTCCACCTTACATTTTGAGACAGGGTCTCTCATGGAACAGAGGACTTGTTAATTGGCTGTATTATCTAGTCCCTGTGCCCTGGGGGCAGGTCTTTCCTGTCTCTACCTCTCAGCAACAGGATTGTAGGTGTGTGTACCTACATGTGGCTTTTTATGTTGAATGTTGTGTATCTGACCTCAGGTCCTCATGTTTTAGTGGCAAGCATGTTAGCTGCTGAGATATGTCCCCAACTCCTACACTCCAGGCTTTAACTGGGTTATTTATTTATTCTTTGATATCTAGTATCTTGAGTTTGCTATAGACTCTTGATAGAATGATGTATGAGCCAGAGGGACAGAGCTGACCATGCTCCTGCTTCTGCATCCACGGATCTTTCCGGTCTACCTCACNTGCTACTCTGGTTATTTGATCATCATCTGGGGAACACTGCTTTTCTTTTTTGAGACAGGGTCTCCTAGAGTCCAGACTGGCCTCGAACTTACTACATAGCTGTGAAGATGATCTGGAAATTCTGATCCTTCTGCCCCCAAGCACTGAGGTTACAAGGTGAACCATCAAGAGATGTGATCCAACTCAGGCTTTTGTTCATGCCAGGCAAGCCCCATTTGAGCAAATCTCTAATAACTTTCACTACCACCACCGTCTTTGTATCTTTGGATACAAAGCTTGTTGGAATTGGATTTGGTGTGAGTGCATGTGCCCAGAGGCCAGTGAAGGGTCTTCCTTGGTTTCTATCCACCTTATATAGTAAAGCAGGGTCTCTCACTTGAACCTAGAGCTTGCTAATTCAGCTAGTCTAGCTAGTCAGCTCTGGTGATGCCTTCTCTGCCTTCTCTATACAGCTGTTACAGGTGGGTGCTAGGGATCTGATATTCAGCCTTCATGCTTGCAACAAAAGTCCTTTGCCCACTGAGATGTCTCTCCAGACCCTTGAGTTTGATTCTTTTCACATGTAATCATATATTCATATAGTTTGTGACTTTATGTTACAATAGAGTAGGAATTATCTCTATTAAAAAAAATGGAGTCAAGATACCAAGAAGATTAGGAGTTGAACAGAAACAAATAAACAGCCTTCTGCTACTGGGGAAAATGTTGGTCAGTACAGGAGATAGGTCATGAGAAATCCACTTTCTTAGGAAGCTCAGTGTATTGTGGACTCTGAACAAAAAGTGCCTCCCTGACATTAGGGCATTTTGAACATTTTTGATACCACATTTTGGTATCNTTTTAGGTTGGGATTCTTTTTTTCTGTTGTTGTTATTGTTGTTAGCAAAATCTTGGCTTTTGAGGAAAAAAAGAGGAAGTTCAATACTACTACGGCACCCACTTCCTCTCGTTCTTTAAAGTCCANGGGGTTGTCCAGATATATCATGATAATGATCTTTCAAATAATTATGTAACTTTGAAAAGCATGCGTTTGACAAGGATGGATTTCAAAATGATACTAAGGGACTGACTGTTTCACTCTTACTAAAGCACACTCAAATAATACCATTCTAGGGGCACAGAAAGATTCCAAATAAAAAAATCCCTTGAATTTAAGGACATTTTATTTTTTTAGCCTAGAGAATCACATCACCAAGAAAATAAAAAGGAAAGAAATAATAATCATGAAAAGAACAGAAACTTAGGACCTCAAAAATTTGTATCTTCCCATATTCTGAATTTAGGACAGTATAAAAAAAGATTATGAACATATAGGAAANTGGTAAAGTTCAAAGGAAAAGAGAAATTGAATTTGAAACAGTAGCAATAGAGTTAGGGATAAGCCTAATAAATAATGAACATGACTCAGATTCCTATATATTTCAAAACTGGTGCCAAGTTTTGAGATTTAAGCTTTTCTTGTGAACACAAATAGGAAAACCCAACCTATTACATGATTTGCTATGACTGTGGACAAAGCAGACCAGACCTTAGGAGAAGAATGACTATATTTGATGCTATGGCTAAAAATGATGTGTCCCCCAGCTTTTAGAAAGAAAGTACTCTATGACCTCAGGTCCTCTTTTTAGAGACCCCAGGAGGCATTAGTTCTCAAATAGAAATCATGGGACTGGTGACATGGCTCCCTGAGTGAAGGCACTTGCTGCTAAGTCTAATGACCCAAGATCCACATTCTAGAAGAGGAGAGAACTGACTCCTACGAGTTGTCTTCTGACCTCCACATGAACACTGAGGCATATGATTTTCCCCCATCCACAAAATAAATAACTAAATATAAAAATATATAAAAATTGATCTGACAGCCACATGTGACTGACCCCAAAATAAATATATATAGAAATATATTAACATTGGAAGCACGTTTCATTTTCAATATCTTCAATTTTTTTCTTAAGTTATTGCTTTATATACTTATATCCTGTTAACATGCCTCACTATTTCTTCACTATCTACTTACTACTTTGTAAGAACTAGCAAATACATATTTTGAATCTATTTTTGACTTAATCTCAAAAAGCAGACACCCTATTTACAATTTTCTTATGCCCTTTAAAATTTCTGTNAGTATTAAAATGAAAAAGCAGTTATGACAGGAAATGTTATGATGTACCACTAACAGTTTGTGTGCCACACTGGGAAACATTGATTTAGGGAAAAAGAAAACAACCTGACATTTGATTACCCATGACCTCATTGCAAGGTNGTANCTCTTGACAGGCGTTATTTTCCCCTAGAGATGAGGAAACTGAGGTTAGAGGATTTTTCANAGAGTCTCCAATAACAAAGCAGATTGAAACCGGTCTTCTGATGAAATTAGGTGCTGGCTTCACAGNGGGTTGTTTTCTCTAACTGAAGCCCAGGCCCTTTGACTGCTTGCCCATCCCTGTTAGGTCTGTAGTGATGCTCTCCTGCCATGGAACCCGAGGCAGCAGGTCTGTCAGGCACATGAGGGACCCAAAAGAGGGACTTCATCAACTGCTGTGGGCAACTCTGCCACTTTGTGCTCCNATAGGTTTTGGAGACATTGTTTTTGTGGCTCACTAGTATCTCATTAGGAAGACAATTCCCTTCAGTTGGTCTTCTTCACTACTGGAAAGTACAGTTATAAGATTTGGAATGGCTGCACTTTAATTGTTGTTCTTGGTAAAAATTATCAATCAAGAGCACTTTTGGAAAGACCTGGAGAGTTTGAGGATTGTGGAATCCTCATAATCTTGGGTGAGTATTTTTGAGTCCTTGGCAACAGCTTCTAGTGACCACTTGAGAAANGTCACTGTGGAGAAGAAATCTCTAATTCTTACAGAAACGTGACTTTAGGTAAATGAACTCATGGTTGTGATTTACATTTCTAATGAGACCCAATTCTTAGTGGAATCCTTTCTTCTCCCCTTATTTTTTAAAGATTAAAAGCAATGTTTTCTGCTTTATTCATCTCTTAAGGAGATTCTTCTGTCTACCCACAAATTAAAAATATTTATATTTATTTATTATTAATTCTCAAACAAAGTCTTACTATGTGGCCCTGGTTGGCCTGCAACTTGCTATGTACCTCTGCCAACTTGAAGAACTTACATCTGNGGTAAGTTCACCTGTGTGACAGGATTTATTCAGTGTCTCAAGAGTGAGGATAACACAGTGGAAATGCTTTTTTACGAAACGGATACCAAATGGAAAGGGCCCAAAGCCAGAATGAGTCATTTGAACATGAGCAAGCCAGGCTTTGACTGGTGGACTGGTGGTGGACTCATCCCATCATTTTCTATTAGTGTAGTGGTTCTCAACTTTCCTAATGTAACCCTTTAATAATGTAACTTTTAACAATGTAACCCTTTAATTCTCAACCTTCCTAATGTAACCCTCATGTTGTGGTGACTCCCAACCCTAAAATTATTTCATTGTTACTTTATAACTCCAATTTTGTTACGGTTATGAATCATAATATAAATATCTGATATTCAGGATATCTGACATATGACTACCATGGGGTCACAACCCACAGGTTGAGAAGCACTATGAATAGGAGTTACTGTATGAGCCAGACTTTTTGTTCCCATGACAAATACCGGAGAGAAACAATGTGAAGGAGGAAAGATTTATTTTGGCTCACACTTTCAGAGGGGTCAATCCAAGGCCATCTGGACTCATTGCTCTATGCTTGTGGTGAGGCAGAATTTCATTATGTCTGGACCCTGTGGCAGAGGCTGTTCACTGTTCGACAATCAAGAAGCAGGAAAGAGACAGGAAGGAGCCAGGAGACAAGATATATTTTTCNGTGGCATGCCNCCAGTCACCTATTTTAGTCAACCCTACCTTTCAATAATGCCATTGTATTATAAATCCATTAATGGATTAAGCCATTGATTAGGTCAGAGCCCTCATGGCTCATTGGAAACATACTCACGCATACACCCAGAGGTGTGTTTTACTAGTCTCCTAGGTGTGTCCCCATTCAATCAAGTTGACAGTCAAGATTAACCATCACAAATGTGGTACTGAGAAGGTTACTTAGCCAGCGGGAATTACTGTTCAGGGCAGAGCAGGGAGGAAGCTATTGATCATGCTATCTGAAGCTGCTGCCCCTCCAAATGTTGATGGAACACACAACNGGGTTTTATCTTGGCCCTTAAGCTTTACCCAAATCAAGGAATAAATCTTTACAATGCTCTGAATTTTATGCTATGATCTAAAAATGTGTGCCTCCTCACCCTAATCCATATGTTTAATTCTTGACTGCAAAGCTGACGGTGTTAGGAAATGAGGCCTTCAGTGGGTGATAAGGTCTTGAGAATAGAGCCTTTGTGATTGTGATTAGGGACTTTGTGAAAGAGACTCGAGGAAACTTCCGTCTCTTCCACCATGCTGAGGGCACATCAGGAAGACATTTGGTATAAGGAAACGGGGACTCAGTAGACTCAGAATTGTTGGACCCCCAGTCTTAGGCTTCCCATCCTGTTTAACTGCCTTGATAACTGCCAACTGCAAGACTAAACTTTGATTGCTTACAAGTCACACGGTCTGTGGCATTTTGTTATAGTAGTCTGAGCAAACTGGCACAGTAGATGTGGTTATATCCTTACTTTACAGATAAGGAAATTGGGGGAGGAGAGGACATGTCACAGCAAGTAGCAATTCCAGGGATGAATACAGGCATACAGGCCTGAGTACTGAAGAGGTGGTTGACTCCTTCCTTAGCTACTGGGCAGGTTCTAGTGATGTGAAGGATGGCACAGGAGTGGTGTGGGCCTTGAGGTTGGAGNCCAGTTGGAGATATTCTAGCAGTGGTGGTGGTTGTCGTTTTTCTGGATATATGCCCAATCTATATGACTCTTGCGAGTAAATATGTGTTGATACAGGCGTTAGACTCACTACTGAGGACAAATTAAATTCTGTCCTTTATGCTTTATATGCTCCATATCTTGTTATAGTTTCATAAAATGAACTAAGATACCCTATTTNTTCAGGTTACTTATCTAGAAAGTAGNAATAATAATTTGACCAACCTCTAAGGGTAGCTGTGAGAATTATAAAAGATAATGCATGTAAATGTGAATATACCCAACTTTATGCAGACATTGTGAAAATGGTCCAGATCCTAAACCCTGTACAACGAAGTTGTTAAAACAGTCAGCTGAGTGTTTTATGCTGTCCACTGACACCCAGGCTGCAAATGATGAACATTTGACATGTTAATAATGTTTTAGAAAGCCTAGGCACATTCCATTGGCTACAGCCCATGTAATGTTAACCTAATTGACAATTTGACTATATTTAGAACCATTATGGAAGCATATCTCTAGGTGTTTCAATGACAGTGTCACTGGAAAGGTTTAGCTGAAGCAGGACCATCTCATGGACTTGAGATCCTAGAGCCAATAGAAGGAATTGAAAGAGAGCTGAGGTCCAGCTCTTATCTCTCTCTACTTCTTGGTAGCAGATGCAGCGTGACCACCTGCTCCATGCTCCTGCTGCCGTGCCTTCCCCACTATGATGGACTGTGCCCTCAGAACAGTGAGCCTAAGTCAGCCCTTCCTCCCTTAAGTTGCCTTTGCTAGGTATTCTGTCATAGCAATGAGGAAAAGTAACTAATGGAATCCATTTTTGTCTAGNTTAGTANGTAAAACCTTTCTTCTTGCCTTGAAGTACAGCAGTCTCCCTGTCTGTTGTCCAAGANATTATTCTGTATATGAGTCTGAAATAAGCTATACTCTTGGCACTCTAAAATTTCTCTGTCCTTTTCTTGGGTCTCTCAGTATTTTCTACTTTTAGTGACAGGTTCTCATGCACTGAGTGAGAAACCATGTGGGACTGAGGATTGTCACAATCTGTTTTTGTTCCTAAGAGCCTTCCCTGACTCCTTCAGTAAAACACATGGCAGGGGAGCATGGGAATAAAACAGTGAGCAGGAGGCCCCTGAACTTGGCCATCAGAAGCATAGAATCCCACTCAATGCATGGCAGTGAGCATCCAGCTATAGGGGCCCCATCTCTTCAGAAGACTCCTTGGGGGGGGTTACCAGTCATACAGACTCCCTTTATTTCTGATATGTCTCTAGTAAGGTCAGGATTTCATGTTTTTAAAACATAAATCAAAACATCAGCTAGTGAAACAGCACAGCTAAACAGAGAAAATACATTGACAGACCCAATTCACAGCCACAAGTCAGTGTGTGAAATCCTGAGTGTAACCACATTTCTCAGATGGTGAAGAAAGTGGGCAAATAGCTTTCTTGAAATGAAACCAGGAGCTCAGTAACTGTCTTTTACTCTCTGATAGAGCCCATGGAAAGACAATAATTTCTGAGAAAGTCTGAAGGGTGAGCTTAAGGCCTTTATGTCTTCAGAAGAAAAAGAACATCATTGGGGTGTGTGTGTGTGTGTATGTGTGTGTGTGTGTGTGTACACAACTTTTGGATGTGGATTCTTGTCTCCCACCTTACTTTTTTGAAGCAAGATCTCTCTTGTTTCTGCAACTGCACTCTCCACTCCAAGTTATCTGGGCCATGAGATTCTCGGCATTTATCCTGTCTTGACTTCCAGTCTCTCCATAGAAGTGCTGGGGTCGTAGATGTGTGCCCCATCCTTCTTTTTATGTGGATTCTGGGGATTAAACTCAGGTAGTCAGACTTGGGTGGCAAGCACTTTTACCCAGTGAGCTATGACCCCAGTGCTACTGTTGATTTCTAGTCTGTTGTTCTGTNTATCAGGGTTTTGTCTTCACGTATGTCTGTGCACCATGTGCACGCTTGGTGCCTCCAAAGGCCAGAAGAGGGCACTGGCNTCNCTGGGGCTGGAGTTATGGATGGTTGTAAGCTGTTATTTATGTGCTGGGAATAAAACTCAGGCCTTCTGCAAGAGCCATGTCTCTAGTCCCACATCATTGATTTTTAATGGGACTTCAAGATACAGAGGACCAAAAAGGAATGGAGCAAGGACAGNAAGCGTTCATGGTCAGGGGCACACTCACTCAGCAGGAGCAGCTATAGGAGACTTCTACCAAAGGAACAAACAAAATGTCCATTAAAACCAATGCCAACCAAGTTTCTTTTGTAGTAATTGGATCCTTTCTGGAAAATATTATTCAAAGGTTCAGTATACAAAGGAGACTATCTAATCTGTTTTGTAATTGGGAAANTAGTTAGTGCTCAACCTATCTCCATCCATCCTGTCCCTGAGAGGTCTGGAGCCTTCATCCGTCAGCAATATAGCCACGGCCCTANTGAACTAAGTCCCAGTGAGATCAGGCTGGGCTAGTCTTAATTTTTCTTTAACACAAGCTGGAATTATTTATTTGATTGTCTCTTTATGGAGGCAGAAGCTCACTCTTTAACTCAGGCTGGGCTTGAATTCACTGCTTAGCTCAGGTGAAGCTTCATCTTGCCATCCTCCTGCCTCAGTCTCCNGAGAGCTGGAGTGGCAGGCATGCATCCCCACACCCAACTATTCTAAGTAGGATATGCCACAGGCTAAGCACTTTCCTAACATCACAATTATATACACTTTGTCATATTCAATTTCACTCCACAGACATCTATGTACTTGTGCGTGTGTGTGTGTGTAGGGTGGAATTAAAGCTCACGATATATCCAAAGCTCTATGGATACTAAGGGCCAAATTCTGACTTCATATCCAAAGCAGACAGCAATGTTCTTGCTTTAAACCCACAAACTCTCCTTTCTCTCCCCTACAGGGTTTTCGCTACTCAGAATAGGGAAGACATGTTCAACGAATTCTTACAGAAGGGAAATAGAGAGGAAGAAAAGGAGGAAGGAGGAGTCATGTGGAGGAGGCTGAAGCCCAGGGAAGAGTGGGAAGAAGGCCAAGTGACAAAGAGGAAATTGGTGTGGAGTGCTAAAAACCCAAAGATCAAGTGTTAAGGGAGGAAACTCCATGGAAAATCCAAACAAAGAANATATCATGAGGGAGAAGAGAAAGAAGATGCAGGATTCTCATGAGAGTTCATTGCTTGTTAGTGANCAAAATGCCAAGATTTCATCCAAGATGAGAGCCCTGGTTTCTGTTTTGATCAGATTACAGGGCCATTGGAAGCCAAGTGAACGCTCAGTAGCTCAATGTGGCCCAGGAACTGGCCCAGGTCACACTGTCCTGACGGTGGACTCCACAACTGGCATTAAGCAGCTTTTTGGAAGCACCTAGCTTATGAGGCCATGCTGTCTGTTTCCAGGCCCTGGCTGGTGGCTGCCTGTGCCATCTCATGGTGACTTCTTCCCATGACTAAAGTTCTAGATAGGTGACTGAAGTGATTGGCTAGCTTGGCCTATAAACCAATCATGTTTAGACTTGGGGGCAATGGGAAAGCCAAGAATCTGGTTTGGTTATGTCTTACTCTCCATAAGACAAAAGCAGAGAGAAGAAACAAACTAGAAAGCTGTCAGTCTGCTGGTGACAACATAACCCTACTGTAGTTGTCCCATTTGTGTGACATGCATTAGTTGCCAAGGTGAGTGGTATGACAGCCACACACTGTCCAGGGTTTGGTAGAGCTGTTGTATGGCTCCCACAGTCTCTATTGTATGAATGGGAGGGAAGCATCCACTCAAGGACAGACCACTTCCTGCTGCACCCCCAGCCCCCCAGTAATATTTATTTATCACCTGAATTTATCATTCATGAAAGGGGTGTGGACTTCTAAAAAAACAGAATATTGTACCAGATTCGGTGGTGCTCAACTTTAGTCCCAGTACTCAGGAGACAAAAGCAGGTGGATCTTTGAGAGTTGGAGGCCAGCCTGGTCTACATAGTGAGTTTCAGGTCCACCGGAGCTACATAGTGAGGCCCTATATCAAAAAAGAGAATTTTTTTTTCTTTTACAATTTTGTGTATGTAAACAATCTATTTTGATCAGATCTATCCCTAACTCACCCCTCCTAAACCTCCCAGGAATCCATAAGACCTCCCTCCCCTCCCCATCCATCTCCTCCCCCTCCTTTTCCTTTTCCTCTGCTGCTGCTTCTGCAAACCACTGAGTATAATCAGTATTGCCTGGTGGAGTGTTTCCTAATGCTGTTGCCTTGACCTTGTGCAGGTAACCACAGCCTCTATGAATTCATGAGTGCAATGGCCACGTGATGTCCAGAAGACAGCATTTCCTTATCTCCATTCTCTCTACCCCTCTTCCTCCTCAATGTTCCACCTGAGGGCTGAGCACTCACTAGATACTTATTCTCAGCATATTGACCAGCTATGG
>LZPO01055105.1:25539-36172 GCA_001675575.1 Neotoma lepida | reverse complement strand
AAAAGAGGAAGAAAAATTAGGAGAGGTGAACCTGAGCACATGCTTCATAGGAGAGAAAAAGGATGTGACAAAACCATGTGACAGCATTGCCAGAGCCAACTGGGAGAGTGTTTGACTAAGCCTGTGAAGAGTGAAGTGAGGTCACGGCCAGAGGCAAGGAAGGCTTACAAATCCCTGAGAGACCAAACTGTGAGGAATTGTGGGGTCAGCAGCCAAGGCCTTGTCCATCCGTCTCTGCCCTAATCCTGCTGTAGACCTTTACCAAGTCACTTTGTCTCTCTGGGCCTCTTCAGTGGCTTCAGGTCAAGTTGAGGGAGTTGAAATAGATAGTAAAGGTAGAGGGGCCATGCAGTTTGGGTTTGGGCCATATGTAGACCTAATTTAATCATCAATAACTTCTTTCACTCCCTGTGTGACTGGTGTGGGATGATAAATGATATGATGGGTTTTCTGAGAGTTAGTTCCCATTGTCATATTCTGTTCTTTCTCCAGCCCTAACTTCTTCTCCTGGTCTGTGACCACGGCTTCTGATATCCAAAGACAGCCATGTGACCACTCTTCCTCTCTTGTTTCTCAAAGTGGCAAGGGCAGAAACTTGGAGTATAGAAAAAGAGAGAAGCAGATGTTAATTCTGTTGTCTCCTTTACTGAACGATTGGATGTATTGTGTGTATTGGCTTCCTTGAAGCCAAGCTCTAGGGACGTTATTCTTTCCTACCTGAGTGATGTCTTGTTTCTTGGGGTCCAATGCCATCCTGAGTGTTCCCCTTATTCATTTTCTTTTAGTTTAGTGCCTTCACCTGACTCCCCAGGTATCTGTGTGGAGTGTGCTACTTGGATTTTGCTAGAACCCTGAACCTTTACCAATTCTTTGACATTCTGGCCTCATCTTCACATGAGCCTTTGTGAGATTTCATACAAGGAAACCTGGAGTCCAAGTATAGACAGCCTGGAGCTTGTCTTCCTGGATTCCTGGGAAGCTGGGAGCTGGCTTTTGCTGTACCTGGACGCATGAGTGAAGAGGATACGTCTAAATACCATGAGCATTTGAGAAATGTGTATCAAATAAACAGCAAGTTTTCCAACCCCCATTGTTATCATGAAGGTTTCCAACAACCAGGAGGCTGAAAGACCATGAAGGTGAGCATGGCTACCCTCTAGGGTCCACAAAGAACATCTTACTACAGTTACTTTATCACATTTCCATATAATTATCTAATCTTCTATTCATCTGTCAATCCATTCTTGGCTTTATAAATTTCAAAGTAAACAGCAAACACCAGGATATTATTCCCATAAACNCTTCAGCCAATATCGTAATTTTTTTTCTACTACAAAAGTAACTGAAGCCAATTGCAAACCATTATGGCAATCTATGATGCATGAAGGGAAAACTGGACTCTCTCTTCTCTCTTTGCAGCCTTGTCTTCAGTCATAACTGTCCCAACAATCATATTAATACGTATTTCATTTTTATTTTTCAAAGAGACATTCTTACTCTACACCCCATGCTGGCCTTGAACTCAAGGTACTACTACTGCCTCTTCCTACTGAATTCTGGGATCAGAGGTGTGAGTCATTACTCCTGGCTATCTGTGATACACTGTCAAATTTAAATTATAGCACATTCATTGCTTTTCAGTTTATCTTTGGAAAACTCAACCTCCCTTGAAGACACTCTTTTCTGTCAATAACAACAGGTGCACTGAATCCTTTTTAAAGGAGTGTAGACTTTTCCATGTTATTCACCATCATTTAATGTTGTTTCACTGGTAGACAGGACTTCCAATTTTATGACTCTTAAATTTTTACTTACAGATTTCTTTCTTTCTTTCTTTCTTTCTTTCTTTCTTTCTTTCTTTCTTTCTTTCTTTCTTTCTCTCCCTTTCTTTCTTTCCTTTGTGTAGTTGCAAACATGCATGCTAAAGCATGTGTGTGGAGGTCAGAAGACAACTTGGAGAATCCCAGGGATTGAACTCAGATCTTCAGAGTTGGTGGCAAGCTCCTTTACCTGCTGAGCCATCTTGATGGCCCTTGACTTTCATTTTCTGGATACAATAAAAATGCTTTTATCCTACAGACATTTAGTAAGTATCATCACATGACAGGCACAATTCTGTGTATGGGGGTGTTGGGGGTAATAAAGAGGTAACAGTTGTATAGAATACTACACACATTCTTCTGTGTGAGACTCTTAATAAAGACAACAAAGGGAAGTGGATTTAGCTAAATATGAAGAAAATGAAGATGGTGACTGCAGGTGCTACTTGACCAAGATGGGCTGGCAAGAGCTTGAGGTGGTGAC
Organism: Neotoma lepida; assembly: GCA_001675575.1. NCBI lineage: Eukaryota > Metazoa > Chordata > Mammalia > Rodentia > Cricetidae > Neotoma > Neotoma lepida. The sequence goes on along the minus strand of LZPO01055105.1, from coordinate 33,868 downwards.
ATTTGTGCTGAGACAACAATGATGAGAAGGAGTCAAATTCCATCACTAAGGGAGAAGAAACAGCACATACAAAGGCCTTGAGTGGGAGTTAGTTGCTATGTTTGAAGAACTAAGCAGGATCACTCACACTCTTAACACTGCTAATGCCTTTCTTACCAGTTGACTCAAGGGCATCAGGATTGAGCCAGTAAGCAGTGCTCCTCCATGGCCTCTGCTGCAATTCCTGCCTCCAGCTTCCTGTTGTGCCTTGAGTTCCTTCCCCTAGTGATGGACTTGGATGTAGAACTGTAAGCTGAGGCAAACTCTGCCTCCTCCCCAAGTTGTTTTCTGTCATGCTGCTTTTAGCACTGCAATAACAGCCCTGACTAAGACAACAGAGTATTGTTCAGCTTCCAAAATGAAGGGCACTCTGATGTACGCTGTGACATGGATGAACCTTAAGAGTCAAGTTCACAGAGACCAAAAGTAGCATTGAGTTACTAGGGGCTAGAGAAGGGAGAAATGAGCTGTGTGATGGATGGGTGCAGAGTTTCAGTTTCACAAGACAAAAAGCAGCCTGGAGACGGTTGCACAATACAGTGGACGAATACTAAAGCATGCTGAAGGATGGCTAAGGTGGTAAATTTTATGTTATACATTTTTTGTTTTTTTTTTTAAAACCACAATTTCAAAAGTCCAGCTGCATCACTTGCTGTGTGTGATGTTTCTAGCCAGTCTCGAGCTTGCACGCATTTGTTTTTAATATAAGAATAGTGCCTTACAGCTGTGAAAACAGTTCACTGGGCTATCTAGTTCCTGCCTTCTTTTCTTTCTTTCCTTCTTTGTAGAATTTGGAGTCTTGGGCTCAATCTTCATAGGCAGCTAAATGACCTAATGTGTGTGTGTGCGTACACACCCTTGCATGCACACAAAGCATGCTTATGTATATGCGTCCATGCTTGGAGGGCAGAGGTTGAGGTTGATGTCTAGTAGTCAATGTTGTATGTCTTCCTCTGTCCCTCTGCAGTTTATTTCCCTGGACAGGATCTCTCAGTGAAGCTGGAAGCTGGAGCTTGCCCTTTGGGTTAAAAATGGCAGGCCAACAAACCCAAGATTCACCTGTCTCTGCCCCCGCCCCTTGCCCCAGTGCTGAAGTTACAGGTGTGTGCCACCATGTCTTATTTTTGTGTGAGTGCTAGGGAACCAAACTCAGGTCTCCAAGCTTTCATGGCAAATACTGTACTCTCACTTGAGGTCCTCCACTGTTAAATAAAGACTTGTGTGACTTGATTGGGCTAATTTGGGTCATCTGGGATCATCTCTAGGTCTTTAGCCTGAATCTCATTNATAAAATCGCCTTTGCTGTGTACAACAATGACTTCCACAATCCTATGAATGAAGGCACAGATAGTTTTGCAGAGGTTAGTGTTCTGATTGCCATGCTATCCATTATCATGTTCGAATGAAATGGTTTCTCAGAACAGGAAAAGAGCTCTGGGGAGTGAGGCAGCAAAAGAATTTGAATGTAGACAACAGAGCTAAGCCACTGGCAGTAAATGTGCTGCTGGGACTCCTGCAGATGAGAAGTGCCTGGTTTCAGCTTGCTAAAAGCAGAAGACAGTCCTCACAAACACACACAGAGCAAAACTTTGCGGGCCTCACACTTCCCCCTTGAGAGCGGCTCTGCCAGCTCTAACGCCATTGCCGGCTGGGACTACAGTTCCTTCCTCCATGGTGCTCACTAGCTCTCTACTGGCTTGTTGGTTCACTGCTGCTGTACCTGAAGCATGCTGTTTTTACTACAAGGGGAGGTAACTCCTTAGCATCCTGTCACCTCCACCTGGCATTATCTCTGTGTGCTGTCTCCTGAAGGACCAGACATTGCAGCTGGAATGTCACCCAGAGACCCATGTGTTAAAACTTGTTTCCCAGTATGAAGCTATTGTAGGTGGTGGAACTTTTAAGAAATGGGCTTAGGGCTTGGGGGAATGGCTCAGTGGTTGCACAGTTTGCCATGTAAGCTTGAGGAGCTGAGTTTGGATCCCTGGAGCTCATGTCAAGCTGGGTACAATAGCATGTGTCTGTAATGCCAGCATTTCTGCCTGAGATGGAAGATGGAGACAGGAGAATCTCTCAAAGTTTGCAGGTCAGCTAGTTTGGCTTATGCAGAGGAAAACAGTAAAGAACTTGTAATGAAGAAAGTGGAAGACAAGGACCAACACCCAAGGCTATTCTCTGACCTTAACATGTATGCTGCAGCATTTATGAGTCCCCACATGTACATGGACACATAGGGAGTGACGAGTGCATACACACAGATTAAAAAAAAAGAAAAAGAAAAGAAAAAAGAAAAGCAAACAAAAAAGAAAAGCAAGGCTAATTGAAGGAAGGTGAATCCCTAGGATGGGGGAGGCATGCTCATTAGTGTATGGTAGGACTTTGGTTTCTTCATCTTGTCTGTTCCTGCCATGAACTTTGTGGTGTCCTGCTGACTAGATGACCAGGCTCCCTCTGCCACACAATCTGCCANGATGTGCTGCTTCACAACAGGCTCCAGAGCAGGAGGGCCAAGTGATCATGGATGCAAACCTACAAGACATGAGCCAAAATAAACTTTTCTTCTTTGTAACTCATTTATCTCAGGCATTGTGTCATAGTAACAGAAGCTGACTCTAATGAAGCTGACCAATGCATTCACTCTAATGGGATTGAGTTTCCTAAGCTACACTGACACGATACCACTGTTCACACTTCAATCATCCATTCAAGTCTTTGTCATCCTTCCTGCCTTCTGCCTGTTCCTCCTTNGTCACTTGTCTTCTCTTTCACAGTTTTCTGGTGTCTTAGAATTGAGACCATAGAAAAGAATACACACCATTTCAACATAGAAAATAAGTACATTGTGTGCTTGCCATGGTGGTTTATGTCTCTAATCCCAGCACTCGGAGAGTGGAAGCAAGAAAGTCAAAGGATCGAGGCCAGCCTCTGCTACAGAGCAAACAGGAGGCTAGCCTGATCTACATGAGACCTTGTTTCAAAAAGAAAAAGAAAACAAAAGCAAGAACTAACCAAATAAAACCAACCAGACAACAGTATAAGAAGCAACAAAGGTAACTGCTCTTTTGTTTGTCCTGTTAAAAGTTCACGGGAAAGGAATGGCCCTTTTTTGCTCTGTTTTCTTGGTCTGTAGGGGAAGCAGGTCCTAAAAGACACTGCCTTCTGAAGTGAATGGGGCTGCCTGGTGCTTGCTGGTATGATGCAAGCAAGGGAAAGGGGCATCAGCTCCTTTGTGGGCAGGGAGGTCATGAGCTGCAGGTAACCAAGGGTGTGACTCTCCAGATGCTGTCCCAGGGGGAAGTCCAGGTTTCAAGTGCTCCAAGGTCTCAGGCCTTGGAAANTGAGGCTGCAGTTGCAATAGATAGGAAACCCCCTCCCAACCCTGGCCATCCACACCCCTGCCTCTCTCCATCTCAGGCTTCCCAGTCTCAACTACCGTTCCAACAGGAGTGGCTAGGGGAGGACATTTGGGAGTGGGTCAGGAGGAAGACACTGCTGGTGGGTGCCAGAGGCAGCTGCTCCCTGGGTCACCCAGCAGGAAAAGGAAACAGTTGGGGTAAGACACAGCACAGACCTTTTCTTCTGACTTCAGACACCATCTGCACGTATTTGAGCAGACATAATCAAATCAGAATTAACAATGATCCCACGGTTATTGAGCAAGGATGATGAGTCAATCCTGGAATACGTGGATGAGATAGTGCCAACTGCAAGGTAGACATTGAATGCGTCTTACAAGTGGAAATTGAGGGTGAAAGCAGTTGGCAGAGCTGTGGAGGGTCTCAGAGCAGGAGTGATAGGCTGAGACCCAAAATGGAATTTGATGATTTTAAAGCCTATTTTCTCCTTCCTCCCTTCTCCCCTCTCACCGCTTCACCTCTCTGGCCTTTAGTCCCCCGTCCTTCCTCTCCTTCCTTCCCTTCTTTCTAATCAAGGACCTTGGTGTTATCTGATCCTGATGTATAGGTCACCTCTGGAGTCTTTCTTGCAGAGACTCAAATAGACGACCTCTCCATGACAGCACATACCCTAAGCNTATAACCAACCACCCTCCCCTCTTCCTCAGTCCTTCCTCTCCCTCCATCCTCAGTTTTTTCCCTCCTTCCCATCCTTCCTTCCTCTGTCCTTCCCCCTCCTCCTTCTCTCTTTTCTTCCCCCCTCTCCTTATCTTGCTGTCTGCCACTCTCTTCCCTCCTTCATCCCTTTCTCCTTCTCTTCCTTCCCTATATATATTTCTTCCCACCAGGCATGTCATANCCCATCTACACTAGTTCCTTGACTGAGATTCCATACATCAACAATGTTTAACAAGGCCCTGGCACACTCCAGTCCACCACTGCCCACCTTAGTCTTCCTGAGAATGCAAAACCCTTCATCCTTCCTCAGCATACAGGGANTCCACCAGAGCTTTTTCACATAGTATCTAAAACATGGAAATCTGTGCAGCCAATAGTCAGAGGAAGCCTCGTTGTGGCTTTCATGTCCCATTACCCTGCTGTCCTCTGCANAGGCAGCCTCTGGCCTGAAGTCTNAGCCTTCACTCAGATACTTTAGAAATTTCCATCANGAACAGGGGCTGCATCAGGGCTGTTGACTGTAAGGAAAGGTCTATGGCTTCACTCATTAAAAAGAACANTGAAATTGCTCACCCGGTGGAGAGTGGAGACACCACTTTAAAAGCTGTCCATCAGCCCCTGCCCAGGAAGAGGCTGTGAGGAAAGGCATTCAAATGCTCACTGTGGGAGAGTCAAGTGGTGTGACTTCTGTGAATGACAATTTCACAATCCTTATCAAAAATGCAAATGTACAAAATTACAAAATTCCCTGCAGTGTGGAAAGATGCGTTGGCACATTGCTAAAAGCACACAAGTTCAACTTTATTCACTGAAGCATTGCTTGCAATAAGAAAGACCAGAAACAATTCATTTATTCATCAAAAGGAGTGGTTGACTATACCATAACATGTCCCTTTAATGGAATCCTATACAGTTAGGAAAAAGCATGAAGGCATTTTTTAATAACATGNTAAGTTTTCACAGACATCTTATGGACAGTTAGCAAGAACCAGGAGCTATATTTTGTGTAACAATAGGAAAGTAAGTTTTAATGTTAATTTTTGTGTGCATAGAGAGATAAAATTTATGTTCAAAATTAAAAGGGCACAAAGAAAAATGAAATTATGCTATTTGCTGGAAATGGAGCTGGTAATAAGCATGTTGCATGAAATAAGCAGGCTCAGATATTCAATATTTCATGTCTACTCCCATATACAGAATCAAAGCTTATGATACATATAATGAATACAATATATATTAAACATATATAATGAATATATATATGATGAAAATAATGAAAGCAAAGGGAAAATATTTGGGGGATGATGGGGACCAAGTGGGAGGAGCGGGGAGGTAGGGGCTTTACTATGAGAAAAGTATAATGATACNCATGTATGGAAATATCATAAAAAACCCTTTATTTTATATACACACTTAACATTTTAATTAAAAATTAAAATAAAAGCTAGTTGCCCAGTGGTTGTATAATGTAATATGACTTTAAGTTTTTTTAATGACTTTTGGAACAGGTAGCATAATTCATCCTCATATTTCNAAAGAACTTGAGGAATGCCTTTGTAAGTTTCCCTTCAATTCCTCTCCCCACATACAAACCTTTTAAGTTTCCTGTCATTATCATGGTCTATTTATGACTTTTTGCTTTTCTCCTCTGTCTTCTGATAAAGATGACTCCATAAAGGTATGAGCTGCTGACTCTGTGGCTTTGGAAATCTTCTGCCTGATAGCAGCCAGGGTCTTTGTAGAGAGATTTGATGAACGTAGATGAGCTACAGGTCAACAAACATTTTCTATAAAAGCCTTGAATAGACAAATAGTAATCAATTAGACTTATTTATCATATCATTTCTGTCACAACTATTCAACTCTAGAGCAGTAGTAAGGCAGCCATAGATATCATGCGAATGCATTGACATGACTGAGTGTGTTCCAATAAAACTTTATTTACAAAGCCAAACGGGTTTGACTGATGTCTTGAATTTGGCCACCAGGCTATAGCTTACCAACACCCGAAGTAACCAATAACCTCCCCAAGAGTTTATAAAGAGATGCAATCCTCCTTACGGAATAAATAAAGACTGAGATCATTGTATTGATCTTTGAAGGTTGCATAGTGTTTCAAAGAACAGAGGAGAAATGACAAATGATGGAATGGATGTGTCCCCCACAGAGTCNTGTGTTGACATTTGGTCTCCAGCTGGTGGTCCTGTTCAGGGAGGTTGAGGAACCTTTGGGAGGTGTGGACTCTCTAGAGGAAGTGAGTTTGGTTGGGGTGGGCCTTGCAGTGTATAAACAGNCTCCACTTTCTNTCTTGTTTCAACTTCCTGCTCTGCTGAGTTGTCAGCAGGCAGCTGCTGCACACATCTACAACCATGGAGTTGTTGGCTGCCNTACTTGCCCTGCCACCGTGGACTGTACCCACTCCAACTGAAAGCTCCAACAAAGCCTTTCTCCCTTAAGTTGCTTCTGGTCAGATACTCTAGCCATAACAACTGGCAAAGTGACTAATACAGCATCATTATAGGGAAAAGACTAATAAAAGCAAGAGTAAATGTTTGGGGAGGATGGGGTCGGGTGGAGGATAGGAAAGGCACTTAAAGAGAACTACTTGGCTGAAGAAAATAAGTCTCAAAGAGAAATATTCTAGAAGGGTCTTTGCTGTCATGTGCTATGCAGATGGGCATGAGTCAGGTGTGAAGGGACATTCCTGTAATTCTAGCACTGGGGAGGAAGAGACAGGTGGATTGAAAGTCTAAGAGTAGCCTGGTATGCACAGAGAGACTCTGGCAAAAACAATACAGCAAAGTGAAAACAAGAGCAATAACAAAACTAGAATGATGGATAGATAGATAGATAGATAGATAGATAGATAGATAGATAGAGGATAGATAGAGGATAGATAAAGAATAGCTAGCTAGCTAAATGATAGATAGATAGATGATAGATAGATGATAGATAGATAGATAGATGATAGATAGATAAATGATACATAGATAGGTAGATAGATAGACAGATAGATAGATTAATTAACAAAATTTGAGTCTAGAAAGAGCTGAAGATTGATGTGCCCTAACATTGAGCTAAGAGGACTCAGCTCTCTCTGCAGCACAGCCTGATAGCATTTCAACACTTTCATTTGTGTGCTTATTAATTAACCAACTTCCTGTCTGCCACGCGACCAGATGTTGCAAGAAGAGTTCCCGTGGGATGGCGTTAAACCTTACCCTGGCATACCGTACCATTGTGAAATAGCATGCTAGTGAGGGTGATAGTGGCCCAGCCAAGTGCTAAGACCTAGATACAGCCCCTCCCACTTCTCTGTTTCCTTTCTATACCACCACCCAGAATCATGAATGACAAGAAGAAGCTAGAGTGTGAGGGGCCAGAACATTGCATGGNGCAGAGAGTCATTTGTTGATTGGTTCCCAACTTACTATTTATCTGATGCCTGCAACTAGACACAAATGGTGATTGAGGCAAGCAGGCTTCTGATCATGGGAAACTCCCACTCTAGTAGGCTGTGTGTCGGTGGGTGGGAGGCATGTACACAGAAACCAAAGAAATTCAGATGAAGAGAAGAGTGGCGGCTACAACAGGGCGAGGCACAGTGACANTTCCTAACACGGCTCATTTGGCCAGTCTAGTGAAGGAAGACCTCACTCAGAGGAGTCAAAGAAGGCACCTACCAGTGAGAAGGGAGAAGGGGAGAGGCACCGAGTTCTCAGTGTTGGAGGAACAGAGAGAGTGGAGACCCATGTGACCATGTGGTATCCAGAAAGGAGAAGAGAGTAAATAGATACTGAGGAGAGCAACACAGAGAAATGGTGGAGTTGAGTAGAGTCCACTGAGTGATTTGGTNTAGTTTCCATTTTTAAAGGAGCATCCAGCTTGCTACCTGGAGAATGGTTTTGGAAGGTTAAGAGCATGAGTAGGTTTAGGTGTGGTAGTGTATTCCTGTAGCCTGTAATCCTAGCACTGAGAATGTAGNGGCANGAGTGCCAAGAGATCAAGGCCAGGGGCTGGNNGCATGCCTTTGTTAGTGATGTACTTGCTATGCAAATATGAGGACTTGAATTCAGTCCATGTAAAATTGCTGGACATGGTCAACACATGCTTGTAATCCCAGCTCTGGTGAGGCAGAGACAGGACACTAGCTGGGGATACTTTGTGCATGTGTGTGTGTGTGTGTGTGAGTGCTCCTGCCTCTGTGTGTGTGTGTG
>LZPO01055105.1:5287-17704 GCA_001675575.1 Neotoma lepida | reverse complement strand
TTTTTTNNCACACTCTTCTNTGGNTATTTTTACTCTCTTCCGATAAGGTTTAAACTCCATACAGAGAGCTCANCTTGGCCCCCACAGCCTCAATATTGCTCCCAAGCCTGGCCCCACCATTCACCATTCTCCCTATCTTTCTGCAAGTGAAACATTTTCTGATAGGGGTGGGGTATNCCCTCTTCTCTCTTAGAACATAGATCTGCTCTCATAGGCTGGACCCCATAGCCTGAAGAGATCAGGCCATTCCTCTCTGNAACTCTGAGTTAACAGAGAGTTAAGAAGTAGTCTGAGCTGTGATCTGATAGCTCTCAATTTATGGTACCTGGCTTCTCCACGCTCTTTATCAAATACACTGTGGTGAACTAAGTCAGTCATGTGATGTGAAACATCACAACACCCCTCACAAGTTATAACAAACCTGACCTTCCCTTTGTTTCTCAGAGGCCACTGGGAAGATTGCCCTGAAGGCAGCTATCTGAAGAGGTGCATCCGGTCTTCCCCACTCTGCCATCCCTCTCATGGCAGCCACTCCNCCTCCCTCTTTCTCAGTTTCCTTTAAACATTTTAAAAAATGTGTACGGGTGCTTTGCCTGTGTACTGTATACATGCAGTGCCATCAGAGCCCTGAAGAGGGCCTCACATCCCCTGGGATTGGATTTACAGAGGGCTGTGCNTGCCATGTGGGTGCTGGGAACAGAACCAAGGTCCTCTGCAAGAGCAGCCNGTGCTCTAACCTTTGGNACCATCTCTCCTGCCAAGGTTTGTTGCATTTCTTATTAGCATGTATTCATTGTGCGAAACGATGGATCTCACTGTGACATTTTCAGACATGTGTATGATGTATTGCCCTGTCACACGCTTCGATTCACCTCCCTTCTTCCCACTGGCCTCCTTTCTCTTCACAAGTAGACCACTTTCTACTTTCACACCTTTAAAAGAGAAATCTAGACTCCGCATTTGAGAGAAAGCATGCCATGTTTGTCTTTCCTGAGTCTGCCTTATGTTAACATGGTGATCTCTAGTTCACCCATTGCCCTGCAGGTGACAATTTCACTCTTTCTAATTTGAAGCCTTAGCTTAAATGTTCTCCCCCTGTCCCCCACTCCCAGAAGCTTCCCTAGCTGACTAAATTAAACCTGTTTGTGCTTCTCCTATGTGTGCCCATTATGAATAGACTCACCCCCACGCCAAATTTGTACATTGAAGTCCTTACTTAATGTGTTTGAATTTAGGGACAGAACCTCCAGAGAGTTGAGGTTAAGTGAGATCATAAGGATAGAAATACTAGTGCTCTCTTTCCCTCCTTCTTTTTCTGTACATACACACACACACACACACAGAGAGAGAGAGAGAGAGAGAGAGAGACAGAGACAGAGACAGAGACAGAGACAGAGACAGAGAGACAGGGACAAAGAGAGTGAGACAGAGAGAGACAGAAGAGAAAAGCCACATGAGGACACAACTGGAAGGTAGCCATTTATAGGCTAGAAAGAAGCCTGGAAACCCATGAAGCCAGGATGCATGTTGGCATCCTGAACTTGGACACCCACGCTCTAGAACTGTATCAAGTTCAAAGACATATTGTTNAAGCCTCCTAGCCTTCGGATGCTGCATGTCATCAAGCTGACTGTATGAAACGTGCAACTCTTCATTTTCTGTCATCACACAGGCTTCTCCACAGCCTTCCCTCCAGACTGTGAGACATATTTGTGTTGTTCTTTGCACAGACCCAACCTGAGACTTTAAAGAACTTCTCTAAAGACGAGTGTTGCAGGAAAAAAATAAAATGAGCATCAATTACCAATTAACCCTATATTATTGACTATCTTATTAATAATTGCTCATAATGATACAAACATGTCTGCATCTCTAGGTGGGCTGAGAGAGTCTGGAAAGTAGCACCCCCTTTTTGTTCTTGTTTCCAGCATGTGAATGTGACATAAATGCCCAGCACAGAATAAAGGTTCAGCAAGTCTCCATCCAACAAAGCAGGAACACAAACGCTGCAGCCTCACTGCATAGTACTGTGGTTTCTGTGGTTTGGGCAACAGTGCAGACTCAAGCACACTGCCACTCTGCTACACCTCTCACCAAAAATCAGTTCGAACTTATTTTGAATACTGGCATTTATTTGCTGCTNACTATATCTGAGCCCTCTGCCAAGTGCCTATTAACTCATTCTTTTCTAATTTTTTGGCATTTGATTATTTTTGAGATNATAATATAATTACTACATTCCTCCCTTCCCTTTCCTCCATCCAAACTCTTCCATATACCCCTCCCCATCCTTCCTCCAAAGTCATGATCTCTTTTTTCACTAATTGCTATTGCATGAATAGATATATATGCATATACATATATAGCCCCAAATATAACTTCCTCAGTCTGTATAATGTTACTTGTATGTGTGTTTTCCAGGCTATTTGGCACTGAACAACTAGTTGGTGTGCTCTTCCCTGGGGAGGACCACTTCTGCNGCTCCCAGCTTTCCTCAGTTACCTATGGTTCTTTGTGTAGGATTGAGGTCTCATGGGCTTTTCCTGTCTATTTTGGCGTGTCCATTGGTGTCATCCTNGTTTAGTGTATGTTTGAGCAGTCATGCTGGCATGACTTTGTGGGTGNAACTTCTGACATTACNAGGAAACACAGTCTCACAGCAATCTCCCTGATCCTCTGACTTTTATAGCCTTTCCGCCTCCTCTTCCACAATGTTTCCTGAGCCTTAGGTGGAGGGGGGTGAGTTTTGTAGATGTAAATGTCCCCATTGGAACATTTCTGTGTATATGTATGGGCATGTACATGGCATGGCACAAATGTGGCTGACCACATGTCAGAGGCAGGTTGCAGGAGTCAGTTCTTTTCTTCTACCATATGGGTACCAGGGATCAAACTGGGGTAATCAGCTTAATGGCAAGTGTCTTTCACTGCCTACGCCATCTCACCAGGCCTTCTGCACTCATTTTCAAAACAAAATGCTTCCAGATCAGTTCCAGCTTGCTTTCTCCAACTCCTATGATCAAAATGTTTGGTGTCTTCAGCAATAGGCTCTTAACATCAAGTTCTGGTGGACAACAAAAAGCCATGGCAGTAGCCTGTATTATTTAGGGGGAGGGGTGGGTATTTCTAATTGAACATTCCTGGCATGGATCTCACTCCACTACTACACTCTAGGGCAGTGAACACTGACAGGGAGACAAATTTTGCTCACCAGAGCATAACTTGTGTGAGGCCCAAGGCCTGCATACAACACAGAATCACTGGCTGACTGAATGAGCAGGTCTTTCACGCAGTAGATGAGTGAACAGATGGCTTCTCTTTCTGTAGAGNGACACAAATGCCTCCGAAAGGTTGTTGGAAAGGCACATCTGACACCAGATCTTATTCCATTTATTTTAATTACAATATTAAGGAGTGAAAATAAATCTTACCCTTGAAAATGCAATAAAGTCATACTTGAAAAATCTGGCCTGTTTTTCCACTCGCTTATTTTTTTGAAATAATTTTCAGATAAGCTATAAATAATGGCACTCAAAGCAGGTTCCCCACCTGGCTCCATCACAAACTAGCTGCCAAGTCTCTAACCTCTGGTGACACCATGTACCTCACATGAACAGTTCTTCTAAGGCCCTGGGTTGGTGGCATAAGAGCTCTTTGAAGGCAAGGTCTTATTTATGATCAATTATTTTTAGTCATATTAATAATAAGGAGAGGGTGAGTGCCAGAGATGCTTGGGTAGATTTGCATGGCTGCAGGATTGAGGAAAATGCAAAGGAATGAGGCTGAGTGAGAAATGTTTGAGGAAGGGGGTGGGTGGGGATAGACAGGAGACCGTAAAAGCTGCAGGCTTCCGTGTACCAGATTCAGATTGTACAGTGTTGGAGGTTATTGGTTTTGGAGCTGGGGAAGGCCACCTGGATAAAAATCTGTGGTGGCCAAATTCTTTGAAGCTGTGTGATGGACAAATGAAAAGAAAGGGAAGGGGGGAAATGAGGGAAGGGGGAAGGGAAGGAAAAAAGTCCCCCAATGTTTTCCTATGCCTTCACAAATGAATGACGAGTCTGCCCCCCAGATGGCCTTGGCTGGTCAGAGTTGTAGCTCTATAGACCAGTTTCGGAGGCTGCAACCTGCTTGGCAGCCTTGGGGGTGTTGAGGGAAGCATCAACTGTTGGGTTTTTCCATTGGGCAATTCTGCTACTCGGCCTGGCTCAGCCACTGGGATTGAAGCCCCTGGCCCCTAAGATGGAGCAGAGCCTGGCGATGAGCTTGTGGGGAAAAACATGTGTATCCTCACAGCTTTCAGGACAGGGCCGGAATGTCAGAACAAAGTAGCTCAGAGGATACTAGGTTCATGGCAGCAGCAACCACAGCTGTTGCTGTGTGGAGATGTGTCTTCCATCCTTGCCATGCAGCTTTACCATGGGAGCTGGGCTTTCAGTCCAGAACCCTACCATTTGCAGAGACCCCCAAACCAGCCAGGCAAACAGCAACAAAACTAGTTTCTGGTCAAGCAGAACACACGTTACTGCTGCACTTGGGCTGTCTCTCTGTGGGCCTCTCAGATGCCCCATTTGGTAGCTCTTATGCTCTTCAGTGCCTGTGGATGGTGAAGGCAGTTTCAGCCAGTGGGAAATGGGCTTAGATAAATACCTAATCCCTCCTCTGTCCTCCAGAAGACTATTAGGATGAAATACACATCTGGAAAGGGTGACTGTGTAAATGCATAAGAACAGAGAACACAGGGTAAAGGGGATGATTGACGTTAGTTTCATGGGGGCTGCTCAAAGGCCTCTATCCTCCCTTCTCCATGCTCAGAGTGGGTTGATAAGATTTCCATGGGTTTTCCTGGTCTCGTTCCCAAGTGTTCAGGAGAAGCTGGGGGTTGACTGAGTAGCTGTGGGGTATAAAAAGGGTTTCTCCCTGCACCCTCTACAGTCCTTGCCTCTGAAGCAGTAGGTGCGGCCCCAGCCAATGGGAGCAGGTGCACTGCTCAAAACCTTGTTAGGTATTCTCATCACCTGCACAGCTGGAAACAGCTGGCCAGCTGAGGCTGTGGCAAAGAGGCGCTGCAAGCTGCAGTACAGCAAGAGGAGGGGACTGGGTAGAGCAGGGGCTGCTGGCTCGAAACTGAAACTGTCTCACACAGTCTTACTACAAGACATTAAATAGACAGAAGGGACACGGTGAGTCAGGGAAGTCCCCACTGCCTCAAATATGTCTCAGCTCTCTTAAAATAGTCCCTCTAGACAGTTACTTATCTAGAAGTTTCTATGGAATGACTTCGTTTCCAAGACAGATTACAGGAGGTGTTTTAGATATTTTTCAAAAGGAGGAAGACACAGTAGTTACTCTTAGCCACAGTCCCTCTGTGGTTTGCAGCCCCTATGCCTGGGACTGACTACATAATTAGGGGACTGGTGGTGCAATGTGGTAGTTGGCCGGAGGCATTACTGCAGCCTCTGAACTCAAAGATCTTTGTCTTTTTGAGTGTGATAACGGTTCTGTCTGTGGGACCAGGCACCTGAGAAGGTGTTGCTGTGGGATAAAGACATAATAAAGAGGAAAGACAAGGGCTTGAGTCACCACACAGCTTTATGAAAGGACTTCTTTGAACGTTGGTCAAGCTCTTACTATATGTCAGACACCGGTATGGCTGTGAAGCCTGGCAGCATGTTGGGATCCCCTTGGAATCATGAAAATCCCAGCACCGGATTCTACCTTTCATCCACTGTGTTGGGATCCAGTGGGGGCATAGGAAACAACATTGCTCTTTTCCCTGGGGATTGAATTTAGGATCTTGTGCTTGCTAGGGGAGTGCTCTACCACTGAGCTACACCCCCAGCCCCTCCTCCTTCTCTCCTTCTCCTCCCCTCCTCCTCTTCTTCCTCTCTCCCCTCTTCCTCTTCCTACCAATCACCTCCTCCTCTTCTATTCCTCCCCTTTCTTCCTCCCCACCTCCTCTCACACCTCCTTCTCCTCCTCTGCTTCCTTTCCTCTCCGTTCTCTTCATCTTCTTCCCCACTTTCTCCTTCCCAGCTCCTCTTCTCCCCTCTTCTCCTCTTCCTCCCCCTCCTTTTCTCCCTCCCCTCCTCTCACTCCCGTCTCCCTCCTCCACTCCTCCCTCTCCTTATCTTCCTTCTCTTTCTTTTTTTCTTCCTTATTTTGAGGCAGGTTTCACTGTATGGCCAAGGATGACTTTGAACTTCCGACCCTTCTGCACCATCATGCCTCTCAGCACAGCCAAGTTTGTGGAGCTGCAATCCAGCCCAGCAGACTTGTGCTTGGGAGTTGCTGTGCGTTGGGATCCCCTAGGCAGCTTGCTAACTGCTTCCGATTCCTGGCTCAGTAAGGGAAGGGGCCAGCAGATTATGTTTGTGAGCTCNGCCGGGATACCTCTTACATCCCAGTCTGTGAACTTGAGTGATTGTGTGGAAGTCAGTAATTGTGTTCGTCTCACAGAAGGAAGAAAGACACTAAGAACAGTTAAGCAGTTTGCCCAAGGTTACAAGGTGAGTCACTGTCGGCACCAGAACTCAAAGCCAAGGCCCCTGGAACCATGATCTGAACTCTGCTTTCTCTCAAACGATGCGCCTCAGGGCTGCCTGTGAAAACAGAATGAAGACTTGGAAGAGCATGTCTTTTGGAGATGGGACAGCTGATATGACCAGCTCCTGGATAAGAAAATAAGTCTAGAGAAGAATGGACACCCTTAATCTCTCCAGGGTCTTGATGCTCTAAGGGACAGAACTGGACCATTTCCCTAAGACTCTCAGGGTAAGCATCAGCAAGCCAGTCACTAGCCACCAGAAGAGGCATCTTGGATCCTTGTTGCTTGGCATACAATCTGTCTCTTATACACATCTAGATGTGTATAAGAGACAGGGGTTCCTGCAGGTGCATTAGCTTATTCTAGTTTTCATGTAGAAGCTTGACCACTAGAGGGCGATGTCCGACAAGAGAAAGACCCCGCTCCACCATTTCTAGGGTTGGAGAATACAATTCTTCTGTAGCCATGTATTTAAAGCCAAAACGGGGAGTGAGTTAATTCACCGAATGATTAAAGTGAGCGCTGCTTTTCCTCAGGCTCATGGGCTGCTGGGAAACATTCTCAAGAGACACTGGCCTGTGGGGCCACCCTGGACCTTTTTAGATGTAAAGTCCACAAGTCAAGGGAAGGGAAAAGGAAATCTAGGCTGGCCTGAAATTTGGATGTTTACAGATAATAGGAGATTTTCAAAAAAGGACATTTTGTAGCTTCCCAGACATTCACAGCCTTGATGAAACTTAATGTTTCGAGAAATGGCAATATAATGAAGCTGCATGCTGAATTAATTTTCCATAAATAAAACAGGACGTTTGCCTGGCTTGCTTTTCCTGCCCCACCATGGGGGCCTGTTCTTTCAGAGACTGAGCAAACTCCCTTCTTCCCCCCTCTATCCTTTTGGGTGAGGTTGGCCTGGGTTTGAACCTGGGACTGTCTTCTCTGGTATTGCGGCCCTGGGGTTCGCCTGACTTCTCAGTTGCTGACTGGGAAAGGGAGACAAAAGATGACATTGCACATTTGTCATGAGGTTCCTTGGGAGGATATGCCTGAGAGTCTCAGGTACCCTTAGAACCTTCCATGTAAACTGGCCGTTTTCTATGAGTTAGTCCCTTTTGTTGGAGGCCATGGTCAAGACTAGATCTATCCTCTTTGGAACACCTTCTGGTACCTTCTTCCTTCCCTTTGTTTCTCTTTTGTCCAGAGACATTGGAGAGCAGCTGTGTGAGCCCGTGAGGGCTGTATGTCTTTGGGGCCATCACCAACCCCAAGATTTGTATCGTAGAAGCTCCTTGAACTGGAGAGGAATGAACCTCAAGTGTCAGCCTCTTGAGACACAAACCTATTAGAGCTAATGGCAGGGCCAATTAGTATAACTACTGCACACCTAGGGTGTGCTAGGCATGGCGCTAAAGGGTTTGTGTGCATTTCCCTCTTTAACTCTTACCACTAACCCTGTGAGGTGTTTTATCATGTCACTTTTCAGGTGGGGGCAGTGAGGGTCAGAGAATTTCAACAATTCTGTCTAGGTCACATAGCTATTGAGTGGCAAACCTGAAGCCAAAGCCAGCTGTGACGCCAATGTTTGCTATGGAGAAGGGGCTAGCCATCAAGCACATAATAATAAAGTGGTAACTTTCTCTCAGCGTAGCTTCTGTGGAAAAGCCTGTGTCCATCCAGGAGGCTGAAAGGAAGAGGAAGCCACTTGTGATAGAGACCTGGGACTGCCTGGACCTGTGGTGTCATGTGGAAAGAGCTCTGAAGACTGCTTAGGGTTCAGGAGGGGGAGATGAGGAAGGAGAAAGCATGGAAGGAACCACCTGCAGCAGAGGCAAATAGGGGAGCATGGGTTTAAGAAGAAGTTTTAGGGACATCAAAAGAAAGAGAGGAGCTACCTGTCGTGAATTGCATTTGGAGAAGGGGAAACTGATACAAAGTAGAGTGGCTGCCTTGGCCGAGGGTAGTCGCTTAGAGGCAGAGTTAGGATAGGAAATGCCACCCACAGGACTCCAGAGCTTCTGCAGGGTGGAAGTCACCAAATAAAGAAAACTACCATTAGCCCCTGGGAGGATGTAGGCCAGCCAGCCACTCAGTCACCGCCAAGGCTCAGATGGTGGAGATGTGGGGAACTGTGGCTGCAGAACGGTTTCCTTTTTCTTTTCCATCCTTCCCCCCCCTTTCTTTTTCCTTTCCACCCTCTCCTCTCCTCTCCTCTCCTCTCCTCTCCTCTCCTCTCCTCTCCTCTTCTCACCTCTCCTCCTTTCTTCAGGAGCAATACTTCACTCTAGCCCAGGCTGGCCTTAGACACGCAGCAGCCATCTTGCTCCAGCCTCCTGATTGGAGATGTGAGCTACCACAGACAGCTGGAAGAATTCCCCAGGTTTAANATGTTGACAAAAGACTGTGTTGCTGCACCACACCCAAGTTTCTGTCCCCTCCTCCTGGGGATCAGGTTACTCCCTTGCATTTTTTTTTAATATTTCATAATCTCTCTCACCAAACAATAACAAAGTGTGAGATGAGTTTGGAATCCATCAAGTGACAAGTGAAGGGTGACAGAGGGTCCTATCCCAGCCTGCACTGCTCACCATGATCTGTTCCCTTCTCTGATTCTGTGCTTATCATCCTGCCTCCTGCTCCAGCCCTGTGAGGTACCTGGTCATAGGTGAGGCTCCAGAAGTCTGAAAGGCTTTCATGGGCTGGCACCTGGTGGAGCCAGCCAGGAGAACATACCTCACGCTGCCTGCTGCCTGGCACTCTTCTGCTAGCTGAGTCTCCAGGACTCCACTTCTTACCTGGCCCACAGAAACAATTGCTGATGGACTGTGGGTGTACCCGGCTCCNCCATAACCAAATTCTTGGCTTCTGGCTCTTGACCCCTGAGACCTTCCTCCAATAGTTTTAGAACCAATGGAGTCATGGTTGGTTCTACATGTGTGAGTGAAATTGTCTTGGCTCTGAAGAGATTTGCAGGGCTTGGAGCAATATCCATAAGTAGACCAGGTGCTGAGGTTGGCTCTCTTGTAGAATGGAAGTCATCTATAGACAAAGGTAAGGGATAAAAGGTATCAGAGAGCATTCCCTGCTTGCAGGTTTAAGTGTAGTCACTAAGGTAATGATAAGAATAGGAAATGCCCTTTTTTTCTCTGTGTGGGAGAGAAGAGAATATGAACATTCATTCATTCATTCATTCATTCATTCATTCATTCATTATTTAGTCAGCATACGTACACTTAGCATCTATTCTGGTGTTGGACACCACAGAAATAACTTGGAATGAAATGAACAGAATCTTTTCCCTTATTGGGTCCTTCATTCTGTTGTGATTTGGGGGTGTGGAAGGGAACCGGCCAATGAGCACNNAGATCCAACATATGTCCTAGATGATGACAAAAGNGAACAGGCAAGGGACAGGAGGGTTGGTGGAAGAAATCTGTCTGCATATGGACTCTTACCCTAGGTCTGGATGGCGCTAACATCAAGTGGTTTTTCCTCTACGTAGACAGGTCTTTATTCACTGAAACCAAGTTTACTTCTTACAGATGAAATGCCGTTAAGGTCAGTGCCTCACAGGGGAAGGNCCGAATAAGAGTCTTGAGAGTAAGGTCCTTCAAAGCTCCACACAAGGAACCTGGGTCTGTCTTCCTAAAGTGCAGAAGGGCATATATCTTCTAGAGGTCAAGACCAGAATGGTTGTACATTCTAATGCTTCAGTCTGCCTGGAGAGAGCAAGAGCCATGCACCGTCTCTTGTGAGATGGTCAGGCATTGACTTGACTTCCACAGAAATACCAGGATTTCAAGGGTTCAGTTTCCCAGTATGGCTATTGCTTACCATGGGATTACTTGNCACACGTAGCCCTGGCGTTTGAATTAAATCTTCATTAGTCACCTACTTATGCCCCATAGACATCTCTTACTTCAAAGACTATCTTGTGGCTGGCAGAACACAGATTTATCAGAGAGTGTTTTAGCCTTGGAAACTGAGGTTCCCNTAAAGAAGACTGCCTTAGTATCCTTATAAGAAACTTAGTAGCGTTAAACAGTACTAAACGGGCTGGTCACACAGCCCGGTCAGTAGACGCTTGGCTAGAATATATGAAGCCTTGAGTTCCATCTTGGTGGCACATGCTTGTAATCTCAGCACTTGGGAGGTGAGGGAAAGAGGACCAGAAATTCAGAATCATCTTTGGCCACATAGAGAGTTTCATATCTGTGGCCATACTACCTTAAACACACAGGATCTGACCTGATCATAGAAACTAAGCAGGGTTAGGACTGGTTACTATTGAATGGGAGAATCTAGACCAGCTTGGGATACAGGCGACGCTATCTCAAAAAATAAAACCATACCCAAACCAAAACCATTCACCAGCCTTCCCAAAGCCCCTCATTTAAAAAAAAAAGGAAATTATTTGTGGTTTTTTACTCACACATTGTCCTTCCATCATGTAGAAGGATTTATTGAAAACCTTATCACTAGTGGACACTGCTCAAGGCACATGTGTAGATGGGACAGACACGGTTTCTATTCTCCACTGTCAGATACATCTGGGTCAACAGGTAGCTGAAATATGAAGTTGTAAGAGAGGAAATAGGTAGAGATGCTGTATTAGTTCTGTGATAGCTGTGATAAAACACTATGACCAAGACAACTTATAGAAGAAATAACTTAGTTTGTCTTACAGTTTTAGGGGGATAAGAGTCCATGACGGGGGGGGGGCAAGGCTGAAGGCAGGCATGGGCAGCAGGAGCTGGAAGCTGAGAGCTCACATCTTCAAATGTAAGCACATAGCTGAGAGTGAACTGAAGTGGTGTGAGGCTTTACATCGCAAAACTACAAGCTGTCATAACATCCTATAATGTGTTTTCACATAACTCGAAAATAGTGGTTCTCAACCTGTGGGCCATGACTCCCTTGGAGGTTGCATATCAGATAGTTATATTATAGTTCNTGACAATAGCAAAATTACAGTTGTGAAGTAGCAACAAAATAATTTTATGGTTGGGGATCATTATAACATAAGGAATTCTATTAAAGGGTCACAGCATTAGGAAGGTTAAGAACTATTGCTCTAAAAGTTAAAAGTTCAAGATAAAGATGTGGACAGGTGTAGTTTCTTTTGACANCTTTCTTCTTCCTTAAAGGTGTCTGTCTTCTCTTCTTTGTCTTCACATGGTCTTTCTTCATGTGANTATGTCCCAATATCATCTTTTAAAATAAGGGTACCAGTTATCTTGGATGAGAGCCCATCCAAATGGCCTTAATTTGAATTAGTTGCCTCTTTAAAGTGTCTCTTTCTAAATATAGCCATGTTCTGAGGTGCTGGGGTTGGAGCATTGGTGTGAGAGTTAGAGGGGTGCAACTCAACCTGTAAAAGATGAGTAGTGGCTAAGTCAAGGTTCTAGAACTATGCTGATGAATGTAGCTCTCATCTGGAGTCACTAGAGAGTCCTACAGAGAACAGCAAGGCTTCTGGTCCCTTCCACAGAGTTCTTAGGGCAGGTGGTAAGAGCTGGAGAGAGTCTTAGCGATGGATTCAGAAGCTGTTGGGCTACTTTTTGGGAGATCTCTGGAAGAGGGAGATAAGAGAAGGTTGAAGTAGAAGGAGTTNCGGTGGACCACCTGCTGGTGCAGGGCAGGATAGGATCCTAGTGAGCCTGTGGGTGCTCCACAGAAAACTTCATGGAGAATCCTGATGAGATGCAGGAAGACAAGTCCATGGTGGACCTCTGTGCTGAGTTTGATGGGTCCTTGGGGCATCATAGCCAGGACACCATCTCTTGGAAGCAATCTGCATTAGAGATGTTAATGGGAACTTATTTGCTCTGGATGATTTGGAAAGCCTTGGGATGAATGAGGAAGGGGACTAGCCA
>LZPO01055104.1:533344-548355 GCA_001675575.1 Neotoma lepida | reverse complement strand
GCCTGGTCACTCGGTGTCCCTTTCTTCTGTTCTTTCCCCTCTTTTTAAAGAACTGCCTGTCTTCCTTATTTATTTTAGGGTGATTTCTTTTTCTTCATAAGACTTGTGCAATATATTTTGAGGTGAAACTTAGTGGATTTTTTTCTGATAAATTAGAGAATTTAATTGACTGTTTCCCAGATTGATTTTTGAATATTTGCTAAAGCCTAATTCTTTAAGCTCTGATAAGTCCCAAATGGCAGCACCTCATGTTTACCTAGCTTTTATACTTATTTTTCAGAGGAAAAAATACTACTGTAAATTGTAAATAGTCAATACATAATCTTATTGAATGCAGATCTGTGACTGTTGGCCACATTATCTCAGAGGATCAGATAAATAAAGTTTATTTCCTATATAATATTTCTCATTGTGCTTCTTCTTAGGTTGAAATCACTTCAAGCTGGTTAATCATCCACGTTTCAGTTGAAGTGAATGTAGAGAGGATGTTGGGAGAGCTAAAGAGGGAACATTAGGAAAGGTTTGTGTGTGTGCTGGGCATTAGCATGAGCAGTGAGAAGGACCTGGAAACCCTCTGGTGTGTTACAGGAGGGCTGTGTAGGTCTGGAGGTCACTGATTCTTAAGCTTACCGAGAGAGAAGGTTCTGGACACCAAGCCGTGGAAACTGCTAAGAAGAGTTCACACACCCTTCATGTTCTGGGGACAAGATACTNGGACTCCAAGAGTCTGTAGGTCTATAGAACGTCTGCCTAATATTGAACCTCAGTTATCTAGCCCGTGTGTAGCTTTGCTGAGGTTCTTGCACTAGGATGAAGAGTGCAAGCTCTGGAGGGGAATGGGGCCACCCACACCCTACAACTGACCTGCTCATTATTCTTTAGAGAGAAGACAGGAATTACCACCCCCCCACCGCCGCACGCTTATTTAAATTGGCAAACTTGTGTCCCACTGAAGGGTTTCTGACAGTAATATGACTTATCTTTTTGATGCCTCTTTCCTGGGTAGAAGTGATGGCCTCTTCTGTGCAGTCAGTACAGCTTGTTGTCATTTCTCTGTAACCCATTCATGGAGATGCCCAAATATAAAAGTGCAAGGGTCAGTGTTAATCCTGAAATTCGCCAGAAAAACCAGTTCCATCATTTTGGCCGAATTTAAGCAAGCTTTTATTAAAATATTAAATACCGACCAAGATGGATTTGGTCAAGACCACCATCTGGAAACTTTTCAGCTGTGTGGCCTCGAGACGTGTGTTGGCAGGGCTTATATGAGGAAAACCCATAGGACATTGTAATTTCCCATGAGGCTTTGTTGTTATTTTCTAAGAACTCCAACTCCCAGAATCCTGGTAAGTTACCTAGTGTTTGGGCAGGTGGGGCTTACAGGTTAACTTTAGGTTTAACATCAGTTGGCAAAAATTTTCTATAAAAGGGCCAGATAGTGAGCATATTTGGTCCCAGAGGCCATGTGTATCAGTAGCTGGAGGGCCAGCCTCTAGCTACCCAGGGTATGCAAAAAATCCATGAGTGCAGTGAGGGCTTAGGGAAAATTGTTACCTATCTGAGGGCTAGACTTTTTTCTATCTGTGGGGGAAAATAAGGAAACACATGTGCTTCCTGATGGTAACTTTCTCTTTTACTGCATCTTGAAAAAATCCTTTCTGTAAATCTGTCTGTCTCCAAAGAGTTACATTCCACATTGTTACATTCTCCATACATTCTCCACAGTCACATACCTCTTAGCACAGTTACATCTCTTTCCTATACAGCCTCATTTTCCTTGTCTCCACACACCCACAGCTATACTTGTCATTGCATAGCTCTTTCACCATACAGCCACATCTCTTCCTGCACAGCCATATATTTCTATATACAGTTACATCTCGTTTTTACATAGTTCCAAATCTCTTCTCTCTACCCTGCTACATTCCTTCACACTACTAGATCATTCACTCACTCTTTACTCACTCACTCACTCCCTCGTTCTCCTCAACGCACACATCTCTCCCTACATCTTTTTTCTGTATAGTTCTAGAAGCTCTCTCTTCCACAAAGCTGCTCGTCTTCTACCCAACTCTCTGCACGTATCATCGTCTCTCTCAGTGCATGCGTGTGTGCACACGCACGTGCACACACACTTTCACCTCTGCCCAGATCTTTCCACAGAGAAACATCTCAGAATCTCTTTCTGAAAATCTCTGTTGCTCTCTCTCCTGTCTAGCTACTCATCCTCTCTCCTCAGCTCCCTCTGCACACCCACACACACACTCACACACTTTCTCCTTCTCTCACAGCCAAATTCTGAACAATTATATGTTAGATTTTCAGGGTCTGACCCATTCTCATGCCACATGGTAAGTCACACAGTTTTTCTCAGGCTAGGAAGGTCACACTGACTGGCCAGTGAGTAATGCTTGGCCGTGTACACAGCTCTTTCCCAGACAGANAATGACATTGACAGTCAGGACTTAACAATAACAGTAGTTGGCTGAAGCTTGAGTGGTTGGGGTTCGTGCAGAAAGAGAATTGCTGCAGGGGGTTATGTCTACCAAGGTTGCTTCAGTTCTGATTTTGATTTAGCAATAAACACCTGGGACTTATGTTTGTGTATTCTCTGCAGGGGCAGTTAGTCTGTTTTGAATTTGTTCTGAAATCTAAAATTAGCTATCTTTGTGACTGAGAATACTGTTACTTTCCTGTGTCAGTTATGAAAAATATTCTAGTATTATTATACAGCTTAAACAGAAATCATCTTCCTGACCATGCACTTGAGTATGTGTGCCCAAAGATGTAAAGCACACTGACGATGGGCTGTGGAAAGAAGCCCACAGCTGTTCTTTTTAGGGACAGTGGTGGCACACGAGAAAGTCACAGACAGAAACAACCAGTCATTTACAGTCAGTGACCCCATGGCCTTGCCAGGTGGGGCTCCCCATCATGTGGATCGACCTGTGAAATACTAGTTGTCACCTGCTGTATACTCCCACATTCTACTGCACATGTGCTTTTGTATTGCAACTTCATAATTTTTGTTGTAGTCAGATGTAGTGATATATCTTGTCCCCCAAAATATTGTGTACCCTAATAAAACTTATCTAGGGTCAAAGAACAGAACAGCCACTAGATTAGACATAGAGGCCAGAAAATGGTGGCACACACGCCTTTAATCCCAACACTTGAGATCCCATGTCTTTGCTTGGGAAGAACACATGCCTTTAATCCAGGGAAATGATGGCCAGAAGCAGAAAGGTATATAAGGCGTGAGGACCAGGAACTAGAGGCCTTTAAGCTTTGAGGCTTTGGAGCAGCAGTTCAGCTGAGATCCATTCGGATGAGGACTCAGAAGCTTTCAGTCTGAGGAAACAAGATCAGCTGAGGAGACGGTGAGGTGAGGTTGGCTGTGNTTTGCTCTGTCTCTGACCATTCAGAATTTACCCCAATATCTGGCTCCCTGGTGTTTTCTATTATAAGACCTTTTAAGATTCATCTTATAGTCAGAAACAACCACAGATAATTCTTAAATGAGTGAACATAGTGTGTGATGGAGATATTGTTCTGTATGCTGTGAATATGTGTTGCTCTGATTGATTGTAAATAAAATGCTGATTGGCCAGTAGCCAGGCAGGAAGTATAGGTGGGATAAACAAACAAGGAGAATTCTGGGAAGAGGAAGGCTGAGTCAGGAGATGCCAGCTGCCGCGGAAGGAGCAACATGCCTGTAGACGGGTAAAGCACAGAATACGTGGCAAAACATAGATTAATAGAAATGGGCTGAATTTAAGTATAAGAGCTAGTCAGTAATATGCCTGAGCTAATGGCCAAGCAGTTGTAATTAATATAAGCTTTTGAGTTATTAATTTATAAGTGACTGCAGGATCGCGTGGGGCCTGGCGGGACCCCGACAAAACCTTCGCCTACAAGTGTGTTTCAATAAAACTTTATTTTTTATTAAATATTTAATGTTNATATGTGCATAAATGTGTTTGGATGTTTCACTCCCCCATTCTCTTCCCCTTTCCCAGCATCATGTGCTCCTCGTTTTAAAATTATTAAATTTAATCCCACTGAGTCTATTTAGTGCTGCTTGCATGTGCGTGGATGTGGGACCATCTTCTGGAAGTGGGTAGCCTCTCAGGACCCACATCCCTTTCCCAGCCATCAGCTGCCAGGAGCTCCTCAGTTCAAGGTGGAACTTCATGCACCCCTCCTCGATCCATGCTGGGATCTCGGCTGGCTTGTGAAATACTTATCTCAATTGTTCTGTTATCAATAAAACTCAGGAGACAAATATTAGTGTAAAAACATGATAGATCAAGAAAGCAGTGGAGAACGACCAGCTGACCTTCTCTCTCCATGCGTCTCAAATCACAAGGCCCAGCAAATCTCTCTAAGCCCCTCTCTACTCTTTCCTGTGCCTCTCTATCGTATCCTGGGTCCTCCAAAATCTGTGTGGCTAATTGTCTGGTCAGCTAGTTGTTGGCTCCGCCCCCTGATTCAAGGCTAATTTTATTAACAGTCTCAGAGTGTCACAGTGCGGTCAAATATCCCCCAACAGGCTTAGTCTTGTGCAAGTCTTGTGCTTGTAGCCCCAGGCTTTGTGAGTTCATGGGTGCACCTGCGTTGTCATGTCCTACAAATACTGTTTAAAATATTTCCAAAGCATGTGTCAGGAAGTGGAGAGTATTTGTATGTGTCAGCAGTTAAGAGTATTCTCTACTCTTGCAGAGGACATGGGTTCAGTTCCTGGCTCCCACTTAGTGGCCTGCAACCATCTGTAACTAGTTCCAAGGGCTCTGACACCCTCTTCCAACCTTCATGGGTACCAGGTATACACATGATGCACATACATACATGCAGACAAAACATTAATAAACAAAACATAAATCTTTAAAAAAATTCTTTTAAGCAGGTTTTGGTTCTAGGGTATAGTTTCCCAGCTCCTGAGAAAGCAGTCAAGCTGGGCTTTAAGCATGGAGTCAGAGAGGAATAGCAGTTAATCTGCAGAGGTTGCTTNCATTCCTCAGTGACTCACAGTAGCACGGTCTCAGCTTGCTTAGCCCAGTGGGAAGCAGAACATTTGGTTGTGCTCCATGCCAGCGCCTTGGACCCAGGCGAAAACTTCCAACAACTGTTCCTGATAAGAAGTTGGGGCATGCCAGACTTTTCTTCAGTGGTAGTTATAGGACACTTTTGACATCACAGGTGCTGTAGGCTGGTTACTTTGTCTTCCATTCTCTGATACTTGAGAAACAAAAGTTTATAATGGCTTCGGGTCAGTTGCAGACCACAAAGAAGAAGCTGTCACTTCAGGATTCAGTCCAGACCCTGCTCAAGCCCGGCTGTCGCCAAGAGATTGTGATTGTAGTATAAAAAAAATCTGCTGCCAAGATGTTGAATGTTGAAAGGTGTTAGAAGCCATTTGGTTGACACTTTGGCACAACTTGAACTTGCAATCACTGTAATTTGTCGTCACTTTGTTGGTGCATGTGAATCTTGGTAGAGAGTGACCTTGTCATTGGTTACTGTTAGAAATTGTTGAATTCAGCATTTCAGAATTAATAGGATGGGAACATTAGTTTTTATTTTATGATGTATATATGTTAGTCCTTTAAAAAGTTTTTTAATGTTACTTTATGTATGTTCATGCATCATGATAATAAGGCAGGGTGCATGCCATGGCTCGTGTACAGAGATCACAGCACAACTTTGTGGACTCAGTTCCCTCCATCCACTTTCATGTGGTCTGGGGACTGACTTGGGTCAACAGGCTTACACAGCACGTTTACCCTCTGAGCCATNTTGCCAGCTCCATAGCCTCTTTTCATGTGGTGCTGGGAATAAACCAAGCTTTCATGAATACTAGGCTAACACTCTGCTGTTTTTTTGTTTTGTTTTGCTTTGTTTTTTTTGTGTTTTGTCTCCCCCCCCCCTTTCAAAAACCTTTGGACTTTAAAATCAGCCTGTTTGTNAAAGTGAGCATGTCTCTTCCTCCTACAGGGCCAGAAAGAGGCGCAGCTGCAGCTTGTTCGTCCTCTGCAGCAAGCTGGGCAGAAGGCTGCCCCGGAAACACTTCTGATGTTGAAAGAAATTGAGGGTCGTTGTGGACTGTATTTCTACATTGGAAATTCAGGACATTTGAAAAGCCAGCTGCAGTGATGCAAGGCTGTGACCCAGCTACTCAGGAGGCTGTAGCAGCACAAGGCTAAGCATGGCAGTATAGCAGGACCCACTGTCCTCAGAAAGCCCCACCAGGAAGTCATTGTTATTGTTTAGTATGTTGATTCATAGGAATATTTCCCTAATATGTGAATAGACAGATGGAAGGATAGACTATGTGTATGTAAATTCACTTGTAAATCTATTGAAAGTCATTAAAACTTATTTCAAACTGTCGATACTCGTGGGGCATTTCATTCAGAGGCTATGCTGCTGTGTAGCCATCTCTCAGCTGTCGAGTGGGTTATTTTTATAATTGCATTATGTACACCATGATGAACTTTGGACTGTTGGAGAATACAGTCCAAGATAAGCAGTCTACCCCAGTAGCCTATGCTGCCAAAGTGGGTACACTTCAAATCTCTTTGTGCCACATTTGTCTGGCACAGGCCCCTAGCATTCCAAAACTGATACTTAAGTGAACATTCTGAGTCAGTGACTTTTTAGACCATTACCCTCTAGTGACTTTACCAAGCTTTGAAGGGCTGAAGGTGGCTTAAGTACATCTAAAGCATACACCCTGGTAGTAGCAGGTGAGGACAATGGGTGAGGATTAGCATACCTTCTGGACTAGAGCCACATTGCTTCTGTGCAAATAGTGTCCCCACTTGAATTTGGAACATCTTTAGTTGGGTTTTTGTTCTTTAGGAATGTTCAATCTTGAACACTTAATGATGATACTTAGTAAGCAATATAAGCATTTAAAGTTTTAATTTTTACATAAGCCTGCAGAGTAATGGGTTTCATTGTACATGAGTATTTAAAAGGTNAACAAAATAAGCAGCCTGAAGTGTGGATAGAATCTCANCATTTTCCAGTTAGTTGATGGGGCTGGAGATGGCTCAGTGGCTAAGAGCACTTGCTACTTTTGGAGAGTACTGGAGTTTGGTTCCCAGCACTCATATAAGGCAGCTTACAGCTACCTGTAACTCCAGCTCCGGGNATCGAACACCCACTTCTGGCCCCTGTTGGCACCATGCAAGTGGGTATGTGCACACAGAGGTTTTGAAGTTGTCCNTCTTGCTACAGCAGGAAGGCATCTGTCTTCCCCTCTTCCAGATGGGGCAGCTTCTCCTTTAAAGAAGGGGTCTTTAGTGTGTTCCCTCTCTGTCCCCATTCCTCCTCTATGTCAGGAGTGGGCAAGACTCATCATTTGTCTTTAATTCATAAGTTTCTGAAATAGATGATGAAATCCTGAATATGACATCTGATGCAGTCATGGGACAAGGTTTTCAGGTTGTCATGAGGTGCAGGTGAGTATCCTTCACTTTGGGGATGACCAAGAAGGACGTGAGTCTTTGGCTGTCATTGCAGTTTGTTGTAGTAGGCTGGTGTAGGGTTCCCAGTTCTTTGCTCTTTTTGGATTTTGCCACTGTACACCTTGTTGTGGTTATCTCCCTTTAGATGGGTAGAGTCCCTTTCCCCACCCACCACCTTCAGTCTGGTCACAAGTATGTATGTCAAATCCGAGTCCCTGTATATATAGTCCAGCTTTTCTCTTTGGTCTGCCACAAGGCTGAGGTTGGGTTACTCCTTCAGCCTGGATCTGGAAAGGATGAAAGTATGTCAGGGAGTGAGAAGGAAGAAACAGCCTGATTTTTGCAAGCCTCTGAGACTGGGCTTTGTTACTTTGGCATAACCTTGTGAAAGCTGTAAAACTGTGGGACAGTGCCATTGTCTCCAGGCTTTAGAAGTTAGCTATAGTGCATTTAGTGTGGAATTCTTTTTCCTGTCTGGGGTCTGTTTGACCCCTTATATTTTATTGCTAATTATATGTTAGTGGTGCCAGTGCCCATGAGTGCAGGGACTATGGAGGCCAGAAGAGGGCATCAGATGCCCCAGAGCTGGGATTACAGACAGTTATGAGACACTCATGTTAGGTGCTGGGAACTGGATTCCAGTGCTCTCCAAGAGCAAGAGGCACTCTTANCCAGCAGGCCTCTCCCCAGCCCTTGCTTGGCTTCTTGTAATCTGTAGGTCTTTGGTCAGATATGGTAAGTTTTCTGCTGTGTCAGCTTTTCTTTTCCGGCCCTGACCTCATCCTCCCCCCACGGACCCCACTGACACAGCNTTTGGTCTTCTGTTACGGTCTTCAGCTTTCCGAGACTATGTTCATCTCTTAGCCTGTTTTCTCTGTGTTTAGAATTACCTCAGTCATTCTCTTTAAGTCCACTGATTTCTTTCTTTTAGATTTAGGATTCAGTTGCTGAGTACATCATGAGTTTTAAAGTTCTAGTTATTATATCCTTTATGTCCAAAGTTCTCACTTGGTTCTTTTCATCTTCTCTTGCTTTGTAGACACAGTATTTTTGCTCCAGGTCTGTCTGGAGTTGCTCACTGAAGTGTCTGTGAGGATTTGTCAGATCCCTCTGACATCTGTCATGTACATTCCGTTAGACCCAGTTACATGGATATCAGGATATACCCGTGTTTACTGGCCTCTTCTGATGCTGCTTTGGCAGAGAAGGGCCTGGGTGAGGGTGCGTCACGACTGCAGGTGAGAGTAGGAGCTCAAGTTCTCCACTTGGCCTTTATTGATAACCCGGGTANGGGAGAGTGCTTGTTACTGCTGGGTGGGTGTAGAGCCTGGGGCCCTCAAGGCCATCACTGAACTGGCTGGAAGGGATGAAGGGATAGGGATGCCTTTTTACCTCGCCTCACATAGTCTCCATCGATACCATATGAGGGTAGTTTTTAACCTCTGGGTAGTGACAATGGACTTCAATCAATAGGCTTCATCTTATACCACCCCAGCAGTGGGGAAAAGGGACACATCTGTTTGTTGCCAGAGAGAATAGAAGTTCAGAATTTTCGCTTGGCAGTGTGGGAATGTCTCTACCACTCACCAGGGATGCACTAAATTCTGCCTTCTCTGATAACTACCCCGACAGAGATGGGGGTGCCTCACAGCTAGGTGGATGTTAGCTGTTAGAGTGGGGGTCCCCACTCTGCATGTGCCACATGAATGTGGCTGGGGCCACAATTTTTGGTGATATTAAGCTGGTGTNGAACAGTTAATTTGAAATTTCCTGTCCTTGTAGGCTGCTTTTCTGATTGGTCCTTTGGCTGGAGTGTGAAGGCTCTCATTGGAAGCTTTTGTTTCTCTGTGTTGTTTTTGCTTTGTCTCCATTATTGCTAGGTAGCTGACTTTTCCAGCTCTATGTCTGGGGTCTATGAGGCAAAGAGTTTCCGCTGCCATGCACTCCATAGGTCCTGAGCTTCCAAGCAACTCTGCCTTCTCCCTGTCTTTCAGGCGTGTTTATAACACCAGAGATTGGAGTTGTTGTTGGGAGAAAGAGGCAAAGTATGTGTGTCCTGTTTTCTTAGAGACAGGAGTTTCCTGTAGAGACTGCTGTGTTCTAGGGAGTCATCTTGTGTGGTCTGTGCTAGATCCTGGAATCTAGCCAATACAGACAGTGAGTCCTATTAGGGTAAGAATAGACCTGGTTCTAGGGCTCATATGTCTTTATTGGGGGTGATACTCTTGATAAGAAATGAAACTACATGGAACTGTACCCCAGACATAGCTGACTCAGAGGTAATGCCAGGAGAACAGAATGGAGCCCAGATATGTCTCTGCTTCCGTCCACAGTGGGGTGAGGCATTAGATGTGAGCTTCTCATATAAGCCCAGGGGCCTTTGAAGACCCTCCATCCATTCAGCCTGCAGTAGGACTTCTTGTATAAGCCCAGGGGCCATTGAAGACCCTCCTCCATCCATTCAGCCTGCAATAGGACTTCTTGTATAAGCCCAGGGGCCATTGAAGACCCTCCATCCTTTCAGCCTGCAGTAGGACTTACCCTGCATGAGGAAGAAGCTGGACTTGGCCCATGTGAGTAGATAGAAGAGTTGCCTATAGGTGATTCAAAATAGATGGTGCATGCAAATCTGTGGGGATCAGATTCACACTATTTGAATGATATAAGGACACAGAGGCCTACAGGAGCCCCATGTAAAGAATACAACACAAGCACTTCTCTGCAACCCCTAGAAACCCAGTGTGAGCAAGCAAGAATCCTCCTGGGGGGGTGGGCTAGAGCCCCCTTAGAGAGTCATCCTGCTAAAGATGAGCTAGCAGGAGAAAAGCCAAAAACAAATCTGTAAAGAGGAACAGCAGTAGATGCACAAATAGAATTGCTCCCTTAGCACAAGAAAAGGCCACCTGGGAGAGATGGTAGTATAGGTACAGGGAGGGAGAAAAACAAAACAGCATTCGAGACAAGCACCACACTGAGTCTGGGGAGGATGACCCTGATCCAAACCTAAGNGTCAAGGAAGAAGGACAGGAAGGTATCCTTGGTAGAAGAGATGGGAAAGGGTTGACAGGTTTGTGTGAGCNTGAACCCACAGCAGATGAAAACTGATGGCCTAGGAGATGTGAAGGAAGAGTGGGGTGGGAGCTGAGGCCGGACGGAAGTAGACAGATGCTCAAGGCCATTTTCCTTGCTGCTTTCTGAGACATCATCTTCAACTGTAAGAAGAGACAGCTTCAGCACAGTGTGGGCATGCCAGCCTAGAGCTTTGAATTTCAGGGGATGCGGGAGTATTGAGTTACAACCAGGTGGCTTGTGCCACCAAGCTTCATAGACAAGGATTTGAACTATCCCCAAGGCCCTTTGGCCCACTGATCAGCTCTTAATGAACTAATCCACAAATAGATCCCACTTGGACATAGAACATCTGGGCACATCCGGCTGAAGACACAACCTGACTATGTGAAGTCAACTGAATGATTAGAGAATGACCTAAAGGAGGATGTTGCTGTCTTTATCCTTCGTGAGCATATCAGCTCCATCTTCTCCCTCTTGTCCGTCCTTGGGTCTTGGAATGATTGCGGAGAAGCAGGTGTCAAAGCTAGCCTTACTTTGTCCTGATAACTTTCCCAGCATCCATCTGGACCTCTAGTGTAGATCACATACGGGTTCAACTGTTGGGAAGCTGATCCTGGATGATTGTCTGACAAGGCAAAGATTTTGCATGTGGTGCTGCATACTGTGTAGGAATGCCAGTGATGAGGGGATATGGAGAATGGTTTGGAGCCCAGGCATTCCATCAGCTCTCCCAGAATGCCTTTCATAAATGCAGCTGACCCTTCCTANTTCCTGTGACACAGCTATCAATACTTGTTCCAAGTTACCTATTGTCTTGATAAATACTTAATAATAAAGTGCTCGAATTCAGTGGCTCAAACAAATATCCAGCTCCAGGTCAGTGGCTCAGGCTGGATGGTCCTGGTCTTGGCTAGGTTCCCTCAATGTGATCTAGGTAGTGGCCTTGGATGGGGGGTGGAGTGCTCACCTATCTGGGGGTCAGCTGATTTAGGACAGTCTGATCTCAGCTCTGCTGGGGAAGTCTCAGGATCGCTTTACTCTTTTCAAAGCCCAGCCAGTCATGTTCTCATGGTCAAGGCCAAGATGTAAGTGCAAAGTGGTGACCAAGGAGCCCACCTGATGCTCCTGTTACCTCTCAGCCTTGGCCCAACTTAGAGCAAACACCAACTCCTGATGGGAAAGCCCCCAAGTCACATAATTGGTGACTTCTAGGTTGAGGTGGCCAATTAGGAGCTGCCTCCTTTATGACTGAATGAGAAGAATCAGAGTAGCCACAGGAAGACTGTATGCTGATAGGAGAAAAACCTAGAAAGAAATGACAAGACATCTGAAAAGCACAGAGGAACTGAAAGCCCGTGCAGAAGAAAATAGGAAGTGGCCCCAGCTCTAGCCATAGCTGCAGTTCAGGCTCCTGTTGGGGAGAAGAAGCCCAAACCACAACCACAAGATGCATAAAGTTCAATCTGAANCCCAAGGAGCACAAGGTCAATCAACACAATGCCTTCCAAAGACCAGAACTCCTCAATGACTAAACCAAAGACACCAAATGACTAAAACACTGGGTAAAAAAAATTCAGAAGTAGAAATTATCATTGACCTAAAAAGAAGATTTAAACAGCTGGAAGAACAAAACAAGAAAGTTATTCCACTTAAGATCTGGACTAGAAATTTGACAGCATGGACTGTAAACCCCTTGAGCCATATGAGTGGCCAAACCCCTCCCTCAAGGCCCTCAAACTGGCAGGTTCTGTCCATAGAACACTCTAACTGTCCTAACTGCTGGACCCAGCCCCCACCCCCACCCTATGGAGTAAAAAGCCCAACCTCTGGATGTGAAATCCTATCAATCTCTACCCTGGAGAACTTTACCCTAAAAAGTTCCACCCCACCCAAGAAACTCTATATAAGCCCCGTATCCTGTCCAGTTCTCTGCTGTTTGTTTTCCGAGCAGAGGTAGCCACCCTCCTGGTTTTTCCCTCCCAGTAAATCTCTTGTGTGAGGTGTGCTGTTGGGTGTGACTTTGTGGTATTCCGTGGCTCCCGACTGCCAGGATACCTTTCTATCCAAGCTGTAATACTTACATGGATGAGAAATGCAGCAAAGATCATGAGCAAGGGGCTGGAGAAATGGTTCAGGGGTGAAGAGCACTGACTGTTCTTCCAGAGGACCCAGGTTCAATTCTCAGCACCCACATGGCAGCTCACAGCTGTCTGTAAACTCATTCCAGGGGATCCAACACCCTTACACAGACATACATGCAGGCAATACATCAATATACATAAAATAAAATTAAATTATTAAAAAAAGAACATGAGCAAGAAAAACTATAGAAACTACAGAAAGATGGAGCTGATAGCAAACTACTCTTGAAAATTCAGTGGCTCATTGAAGAAATTTCTAGAATTGAATGAATATGCGAACAGACATTAGGGAAACCTTTGGGATAGAACAAAGGCAGTTATAGGATAGAAGAGTATGGCTATAGGTGCATACGCTGTACAATCAGAGAGNCCGGCATGTTGTCACATGCCTACGTTCCCAGGAAGCAGAAGCAGAAGCAGAAGCATGAGTTCAAGACCAGCCTGGCCAGCCTGGGCCCTCAAGGCCTGCACTAGTGGAAACACATCCATGGGGCCCNCCTGTGTCTTATGGCTCTGGGCAGGTGGGTCTCGTTATGATGAGCAAGTATGTGGTGGAGAAATGGGAGAGAGAGAAGCAGAATGGTTCATGTGCTGTGGAAAGAGGCGGGATGGAAGAAGGGAAAACAGGGAGGAGTAGGCCAATGTGGGAGGCCTGCTTGCCACCAGGGCCATGGTGATGTCCNGGCCCAGGCTGCTGCCAAGGACCATGTCTGGATCTGTAGTCCTGTCACAGCCAGAGTCTATATGGACATTCATGGCCCATGTTACCACCAAGGCCACAAAGATGCCTAGTGTCTGGGCTGCCACCTGTGGCCATGTAGGTGTCCAAAGGTCACCTCCAGAGCATCGCTGATCTGGGTGGCCTGTGCTGCCACCTGGGGCCCTGATGTTGTCCAGCTCTGAGCTGCTGCTGAAGCCCATNTCAGGGTCATTAGCCCTACAGCAGCCAGAGTCTGTGTTTATGTCTGTAGCTCATGTTGCCACCAAAGGCCACATGGAAGCCCAAGATCTGGGCCACAAGCTGTGGCGTTGTTGGTGTCTGAGGGCCATGCTGCCACTGGAGCCACAGTGGCATGTCTAGGTCTGTGGCCCTACAGCAGCCAGGGTCTGAGTCGACATCCGTGGCTCCTGTTGCAACTGAAGGCTGTGCTGTTGCCTGATTAGCCACCTAGGACCATGCTGATGCCCAAGGGCCATGCTGCAGCTGGGGCCACACAGATGTGAGTGGAACATACTACTACTCAGTGCCATGGTGACATCCGGGCCAAGGCTGCTGCCTGGGGCCGTGTCTGGGTCCATAGCCCTGCTGCAGCCAGGATCTGTGTTGATGTCTGAGGCTCCTGTTACCATCGAAGGCCTTGTGGATGCTGGAGATCTGGGCCATGCTGGTGTCAGAAGGCCATGCTGCTGCTAGGGCTGTATTGATCTGAGTGGCCTGTACTGCCACTTGGGGCAGTGGTGACATCCAGACCTGATTGCTGCCAAGGACTATGTCTGGGTCCAAGCTCCTACTGTGGCTGGGGTCTGTGTTGAAGTCCAAGGCCCATGTTGCNACCAAAAGTCACATGGAAGCCAGGGGTTGAGGTGGCAACCTATGGCCTTGATGGTGTCTGAGGGCCATGTGGCTGCCAGAGCCATCCTGATCTGAGTGGCCAGTGCTTCCACCCGGAGCCAGGATGTCATCTGGGCCCAAGCTGCTGCTGAGGGCCATGTCTGGGTCCATGGTCCAGCTGCTGCTAGGGTCTGTGTTGATGTCTGTGGCCTGTGTCACCTCAAGAGGCCATAGGAATCATTTGTGATGAAATCAGAGGACCATGCTGAGCCAACCCCGCCCTTTGCTGGCCCTGGGAAAGCTGGCCCTGCCTCTCACTAGACACTGCAGCAAGAGATCTGGCCCCAACCCTCACAAGAGAGCTGGCCCCTACACTTGGGAGAGATGGTCCCACCCCTTACCACTGGAGAGAAGAACTGACCCTGGTGACATGGGCATGGGGGAGCTGGCTCTGCCCCCTCACCTGAGGTGGGTGGCCCCAGTGGCCTGGTCTGACCAGCTCAGCTACCACCCAGGCCCACAGCCGGTCCTTGGGTTGGCCCACCCTAACATCTATCCCATCTAGGACCTGCTGGAGCTCGTGAAGGGACTGGTCCTGTGGAATGAGACTAGCAGGACTCCGTGACTCAGGGTGGCTGCAGGACATCCCAGAAGAGTTTCAGTGAGGATCCAGTGATGATAGTGTACCAGAAACCAGAGGCCTTGAGCCAGACTAGTGACTCATTGCAATGAACATTTGCCAGTAAAGCTGATTGGACAAAAAGGTATACTATG
>LZPO01055104.1:495405-521916 GCA_001675575.1 Neotoma lepida | reverse complement strand
TGTGTGTGTGTGTCTGTATATGTATGTATGTGTGTGTGTGTGTGTGTGTCTGTATATGTATGTATGTGTGTGTGTGTGTGTCTGTATGCACATCTATGAGGTTTGCACATATGTGCACTTAGAGACCAGAGGTATTAATATCAGTTGTCTTCCTTTGTCATTCTCTACCTTAGTTTTTGAGACAGGGTCTCACTGAACCTGAAGTATACCAGTTGACCTAGACTAACTGCCCAGCAGGCCCCACAGATCCTCCTGTCTCTGCCTTTCCAACCTGGGGTTATAGGCATGTACCNCCACACCCAGCTTTTCGTAGGTGCTGGAGATCTGAACTCAGTCTTTTCGTAGGTGCTGGAGATCTGAACTCAGTCTTTTCGTAGGTGCTGGAGATCTGAACTCAGTCTTTTCGTAGGTGCTGGAGATCTGAACTCAGTCTTTTCGTAGGTGCTGGAGGTCTGAACTCAGTCTTTTCGTAGGTGCTGGAGGTCTGAACTCAGTCTTTTCGTAGGTGCTGGAGATCTGAACTCAGTCTTCATGCCTTCCCGGCAAGCACTTTGCCCACTGAGCTATCTTTCCATATAATAAAATGTCTTTTATTATATACCTTGTTACTGTTAGCTTCACCTGTCAAGCTGACCCACCTGGGAAGAGAGCCTCAGTTGAGGAATTACCTCCATCCACTCGGCCTGTGAGCATGCCTGTGGCAGTGTTTTCTAAATTGTGAACTTGATGTAGGAGGGTCCAGACCACTGTAGGCAAGGCCCTCTCTGGGTACACGGGCCTGGGCGGTATAGCAAAGGCACAAGCGAGCCAACGAACACCATTTCTCTGTGGTCTCTGCTTAGTTCCTGCCTCCTTGACTTCCTCAGACAGTGGACTGTAACCTGTAACCCAAAACCAACCTTTCCTCCCCACATCGTTTTTTGGTCATAGTGTTGACCACAGCAACAAAAACCAGACTAGAACCCCCTCCATCTGACCTCAGCTGTGTTCTTCTGTGTGACTCTGGTTTGGGTGTCTGTTCTGTTTAGCAACCCTCATAACTGAGGGGGCATTACTGTTATCTTTCTGCAAAAGCTTAAGTGTAGTGACAAGCCCCGGGCCTGGCAGTCAGTGATAAATCAGGACTTTGCTTCAGGCCTCAAGTTTCTCAGGCAATATCTGCATCAGTCCCTCAGCCACAGAGCCATTCCCACAATGGGGGGCATTAGGACTGTCCCCTCAGCTTCCGTGCAGCCTGACTCAGACAGCTGAAGAAGTGTA
Organism: Neotoma lepida; assembly: GCA_001675575.1. Lineage (NCBI taxonomy): Eukaryota > Metazoa > Chordata > Mammalia > Rodentia > Cricetidae > Neotoma > Neotoma lepida. The sequence goes on along the minus strand of LZPO01055104.1, from coordinate 520,656 downwards.
AGTCTGTCACGAGGCTCTAAGTGTCAGCCCATGCTCTCATCACCAAGACAGAGAGACCCAGACTTATCACTTGCTGTCCATACACCACTCTGTGACATACTTTACATGGCTTATGTAACTTAGTCCTGACAGCTACCTAATGAACACAATGCCCTGTTTACAAATGGGGAGACTGAGTCCTGGAGAGCCTATGTTCTCAAGGTTACATACTGATGCTATCAACTGAGTGTATGTGTTTCCTCAACACACACACATATATTGTTGAAGCCTTAACTTCCTGTGTGCCTGGATTTGGGATAAGAACGTGGCTGAAGTCATGTNGGGGGGCCCTGACCTGGTAGGGTTAGTGCCTTCGTGAGAGGAGATGCCAGAGTAGACTCATGGGCCTCTCCTCTCTCATCTTTTTCCCTATGATGCTGGAGATTGAACTCAGGGTCTTACACACGCTAGATATTATGGCCACTAAGCAACATCCTCAGTCTCCCCTTTCCCCTCATCTCCTTTGTCCAATGCAAATCCAAAGAAGAGGTCGCTCACATGAAGACATACCAGAAGGTAGCAGGCAACCATCTGCAACCCTTTGCAGGTACCAGTCCTGTTGGCACTTCAATCTCAGGCTTGAAGCTTTTAGACAGGTGAGAAATTTTATTTCTGCTGTTTCAGCTAGGCACAGTGTGGTGTTTTATTATGGCAGCCTGAGCTGGCAAATGTGCCTGACCGGTGGCTGGGATCATTCTTACTCACCACCCTAAACTGTCTTGAAAGTTACATGTTCTCCAAGTTACAATGTGATTACATCCCAATGAACCCATTGAAAGTTAAAAACTCCTGTAGAGGAAAGTGCCTTTGACACATTTGGTATTTGGAACATTAGGGTTCCTCCTTGCCCACCATAGACACCCCAGAACACATAAATTTGTTTGCAGTTGGGCAGAACTGTCCAACATGAGCCTATTTTATGACAAGGTGCTGAATTTCTTGCATGAGGTAGTGAATGCTTTCTTGCAAGTGGAAAAGCTTACCATTTGTAAGGGAACACTTTCACACTATTGTAAAGTAAAAAACACATCATTTTTATGTCTCTGTATTTTGACAAGTGATAGGGTAGTTTTATTATTTAAATGAAAGTGAGGAATGCTTTATAAACCTATCACTTAAGAATGTGTGTGAATCTATTCTAATATCAATGTTTGTCACTAAAAGCAGTTTCACTAAATGTGGATCCCTGAGCCTGGAAACAGGTCGGAAAGCTTACACCCAATAGTAACAGTTGGATTTTGGCTTTTGAATACCTCAGTGGGAAAGTATTCACTTCAGTCTGCCTGCTATTCAAGTTGAAGATTTGGTGACAGGATTTACCTTCCCCTTGAACTTATCAGGCTTCAAAAACACATGGAAGTATCATTTGTCTTGTGTATTAAAAAGAAAAAGGTCGAGTGATGTTTGAAGACTCTGCTTCAAGAAGTGCATTTAGCCACCTGCCAGTCACTTAGGGTAGGAATTGCCCCATGAATGATCTATAAGACCTTTTTCTTTTTCTCTCCTTCTTTTGGAAACACCACAAGGAGCCATCTGGATACTGAACATTTTCCCTCTTCCACATGGTGTTGGCTGGCCTCTCCCTCAGCTCTGTTGGCAAAGTTAGCCCCTCCATAGAAGCCAGGACTGCAGGCCAGGCCTGGCCAAGAGACTGGCAATGGTGGCTGCTCTTAGCTCTACCTGCTCCTGCTGTCCAGTGAAGTCCAAGTTTTCTTCTCAGTTGGAGGGCAGGCGGCTTTGTGTGCACCGATTCCAATGTTTCCCTCCCTTCTTCACTTTACCCACCCCCTTCCTCCTTCTCATTCATCTTGGGGTCAAGGCAGAGTTTTACCTCATAGTTCCAGCTGTCCTGGAATTCCTTATGTAGAGCAGGATGGCCTCCAACTTACAATGATCCTCCTGCCTCAGCCTCCTGAGCAGCTGGGATTTGCAGGTGTGCATTACCATGTCAGGTTTGGCTTTCTCTTTATGACAGGCTTTCATTTTGACTGGTGACTTGAGCGTTATGGAGGTACCATTTTCTACATCCATTCAAACAAGGCAAAGGATGGATAGATAGACAGACAGACAGACAGTTTCAACTATAATCATTGTTTCTTACTTTTCTATCACTGTAATGCTATGACCAAGGCAACTTATAGAAGACAGGGTTTAGTTGGTCCCAGAGGGATAATGGGTCATGAGGGTGGAGCAGAGGCAGAGTGGCAGAGGCAGGAAAGCTGAGGGCTCACATCTTGAACCAAATCAAGAAGCGGAGAGACAGCAAACTTCAAATGCTGCTCAAAGCCTGCCCCAGTGACATATGTCCTCCGTCAAGGCCACACCTCCTAAACCTACCCAAAACAGTGCCACCAACAGGATCTCAAATGCCTGTAACTCTAGGGGACATCCCATTCAAACCATCACACATTGCAAACACAGTAAATTCTGGCTTTCTCTTTATGTGTCGTGTGCTTATAGATGCAATTTGCACATGTAACATCTTATTGAGTGTGTCATTTGAGGAACTTGAGTTTTACTTGTGTATGCTGCAGGTGTCTGCTTGTAGGTATATAAGGCTGTGTGCTATCCATGGATAACACACTTAGTGAAGGTGCTGATCCCAACAGCAAGTGGCTGCACTATGGACTACAGTGTGTGTCTGAACAGTCTAATTGTTGAGCTCTTTGGCTAACCACATAGAATACTTGTCTGGGCCCCACAAGCAGGATGAACCTACCTGGTGAGCCTGCTTTTATGGGTGGACTAGAACTATCAGAGATTGTTTGGGGGAGGTCTGGAGTGTTTATGAAGATAGTCTGATCCAGCTTCATGTTCCAGAGTCCCACATGTATGCTGACTTCTCTTTACGGATTTGAAATAGGAGCTGGGGAGATGGAGGCAGAAGGGCCCCTGAGACTCACTGGCCAGCCAGCTTAGCCCACTTAGATGGTTCCAAGCCAGTGAGAAACTGTCTCAAAAAATAAGGTCCACAGAGCCTGAGGAATGACACCCAAGGTTGTCCTCTGGCCTACCCACACACACACACACACNCCTTATTTGACAGATGTGCACTTTTTGGTAAAAACCTGATGTGGAGCAGATGAGGATGAGTGACCTAAGGTAGCAAAGCTACACACACACACACACACACACACACACACACACACACACACACATACACATACACACAAACAGGATTTGAGATAAAGTGAACTTCCTCATAAGCAATGGGGTTAACACATGATTTAAATTATTCAATGACTTAAAAATTAGTGAAATTTTCTTTTTGGCGTTTTAGCTGAATAAATACCCAGATATCTAGAGCCGTTTTTTTTTTCCCCCACAAAACACCTCAAATTGTTGAATTAAATATAAAACTGACCAAGGGATGGCTTGGCTGGTAAGCAAGTAAATACTCAGAAGCCAAAAATAATGAAACATTCTAACACAGAGGAAAAATGGGTGATGAAGTCAACCTCAGCCTTGGGTGCATCTGGAATCTAAGTGGGCCTCACACGTGTCAGGGAGAACAGGCAAAGCCAGGGACACAAGCCTGGGGTATTGCCAGACTGGTGGCTCTAGATCAAGCTGAACTCCTTAACAGGTGAACTGGGATAGCCTGCTCCATTGAAAGAGACCTCTGAAGTTGTTCTAATTTGTTCTCTGTGCTGTGATAAACACCATGACTAAGTCTTTCCTGGTTGAGTTGTGACTCTTGGCAGAATATAAATTAATAAAATGGGAAGGCAGCCTGCAGGAGCACTAAAACAGCCTGCGTGGTGTTATAGTGTTCATTTATCAGCTGCATCTGTCTACTAGCTACCATCCATCTACCTCTTATCTATTGTCTATCTACCTATCTATGATCACCTATTACTTACCTATGTGTATGTTTGTTGTCTGTCACCAGTCACCTATCTAAGTCAGACATTAGGTCACAGCAAAGGTAGATCAGCAGTTCCCAGGCGACTGCCAGAAAGAAGTGCAATTTGTCTATGGAAAAATATGTTCTGAACAAAGACAAAATTCCAAGGAACACGACATTGCAGCCAAAGCTTACAACACACACAAGGAAAAGAGCTACACGGAGAGACAATACGCAGAGGCTGCACACTTACAACCTTCACACCCTGGATGATCAAAGCTGGACTATCTAAAGACCTGAAGGAAGTAGAGTATGCTAGGAGCTGGGCATGGGGACAACTGTGAAATCCCAGCGTTGGGCAGCGGCAGGAGGAGTTTAAGGCCACCCCAGGTTCTATAGCAAGGCCCTGTCCAATAAAAAGCACAATTAAAGGGAAAGAGACTAGCAAGATTGACAGTTTCTAAGACCACAGGGATGCAATTCACAGACGAATATGTGCTTAGCATGTGCAAAGGTCCTGGGTTAATCCCAGCACAGAAGCAGAAGAACTACACACAGTTCTTTAGTTAAAAATACAGCAAAGTGCGGGCTAGCAGCTCCTGCCCTGCACACACAGGCGCATGTGCATGAGCTCCCCTCTCGGATTCACACACTTATTTTTTTAACACACCGGGTTCACTTTGTGCTGCCACATAGGGACATTTGCTCCTACTGGGGTCACAACTCTGAAGAAAATGGACTCCCTGCCCCAGTGGCCATCAGTTGCCAATAGCTCTTCAGCTAGGGGTGGGAGCTGTGAGCCCCTCCCCCATCAGTGCTGAGAGTGTGTCTGACTTGATCTTGCCCAGGTCTTGTGCATGGAGTCACAGCCATAGTGAGGTCCTGTGAGCAGCTGCCCTGTCGGTCCAGCAAACACCATTTTGCAGCAGCCCTCCACTACTTGGGCTCTTAGAGTCTTCCCACCTTTCTTTCCATGATGATCCCTGAGCCTCGGGGAGAAAGGAGGTGTGAAATGGATGCTCCATTTAAGGCTGAGCACCACAGTGTCTCTTGTTCTCTGCACCTGGGAATCTCTTAATCACCAGCTATTGCCAAAAGATGCTTCTGTGATGAGAGCTAAGAGTTGTACTAATCTGTGGCTAGAAAGGAAGAGGAACATTGGGTTGTCATTTTAGTTAGAAAATTGGACAAGAGGTGCAGTTTCTAAAAGGACACAGTGCCAGGAAGTAAATCTGCCTTCCGTGTGGGCAGGTTTGGAATAGAATGCTTACCCTTGTGTGCATTCAACTTCATTGTCAACTTGATTGAAGACGGAGTCACCAAGGAGACAAACCTTTAGACATGTCTGCTTCCCTGGAGGTTTGACTGAGGTGGAAGATCCATGCCCAGTGTGGGCAGCACCATCCCATAGGCTGGGATCCCAGACTGAACTTAAAAGGGGATAAGAAGAAAGCCAGCTGAGAGGTATTATATCCCCTTTTCTCCGCATCCTGGTCTGCCCAGATGGGAGGTGTCCCAGCTGTGAGCTGCTTGCAGCCATTAGCTGTGCCCTGCCTTCCCCACCATGATGGACTGTGCTCTGACAAACTGAGCTGCAGTGAACCCTTCTTCCTATAAGTTTCTTCTTGTCAGATACTTTTTCACAGCAATGAGAAGATTCACGGATGTGCCAGCCCTCTACTCAGCCATTCTAGAGACAGGAAAGCTTATTCTGGCAGGGAGGAAATTGAGCTCACGGCTGACTACTGATGTCAAACAACATGAATAACTAATAATCANTCCCTTTTTACAATTTTTAAACTACCTCAAACAACTCATCAGTATGTCTCAAAGCCTTGTCAGTTTATTGGTATCCTTGTTACATTGACTTACTAAGCTGGCACAGCTGGTCAGACCTGGTTAATTAAACCCCTGTGGGGTTTTTTTGTTTTTTTCCAGAGTCTATGGCTTTCCTGCCCTAATGTCACATGGTCAGGACCACAATGAAGAACTGGGGGTCTCTTTCCTGGGGACATGTCTTCCCAACCCCAGTTGCTTAACAACTTGACTCTTGGGGCTTACCCCTTAGTGGCCCCAACCCAGCTCACTGCCTATGAATCTATATATTTATTTTATTTTTAAGTGATTCCCTGGCACTGGTGTTACAGATGGCTATGAGCCACTGGGTGGGTCTTGGAAGCGAATCTGGGTCCTCTGCAAGAGCAGCAAATGTTTTTAATGGCTGAGCCAATCTCTCTAGCCCCAAATCTATTTTTTTGATGCTATCCCTGGATTCAGATGTATGGTTATGTTTAGGAGCCCCTGTTTTATGAAATGAAAGGGAACAGTTTTTATCAGTAGCACTTTTAGGCTTAGTTTGTAAAGATTATGATTAGTGTGTTTTAGACAATGGACTCTAACCTTTTTAAAAGAACCATTTACTTTTATTTTATGTATATGATTGTTTGCCTACATATATGTATGTGCACAACATACATTCAGTACCTGTGGAGACCAGAAGAGGGTGTTGGATCTCCTGGGGCTGGAGTTGTTTGTGAGCCAATATGTAGGTGTGGAGAATTGAACCCGGGTCCCTGGCAAGAGTAGGAAGTGCTTATAACCTCTGAACCATTTCTCCAGCTCCCAGTTCCTAACTTTTAAAGGCTACCTTACCTCTTAAGAATTTGTTAAGAATCTATGGGTCTTTCCTTAAGGAGTACACACACACACACACACACACACATACTTTTACATAGAACTTAAGGTACTGTACTAGTTAGCATTAACTGTCAACTTGATACAGACTGAAATCACCTGAAAAAAAAATCTCAATTGAGTGATTGTCTTCATCAGGTTTGTCTGTGGGCACGACTGTGGGGTGATTGTTAATGAATGTGTGAGGCCTCAGACTGAGAGGTACGATTTCCTGAACAGGTGACCTATGTCATATATAAAGCTAGCTGAACATGGGTAGAGCAATCCAGCGAGAAAGCCAGTAACATAGTTCCTCCAGGATTTCTCCCTCAACTATTGGCTTGGCTTCATGCCCTGCCTTTTGATGGACTAACCTGTAAGCTTGGGTAGACCTTTTCCTGCTNGAGTTGCTTTTGGTCATGGTGTTTATCACAGCAACAATAGCTCCGACTAAAACAGCACTTATGCATCAGAGTGAGGCAAATGACCTGAATACAATAGCTTAGGACAACTGTGTTTATCGTCAACACTCCCGCAGGTCACAGGGCACCAAGGTGTCCTTGGGCTGTGTTGGGGGTGGGGGGGGGCTGTGTTCCAGGGAGAAGACATTTCACTGTCTTCAGTTTTTTGAAGCTGCCTGAATTCCTTGGCTCATAGACCCCCTCCCTCCATCTCCAAAGACAGCAAGCAGTGTAGCCTCTTTGTGACCCTGCTTCTGATGACAGCTAGGAGAGGTTCTTCACCTGTAGAGATCCATGTGTTTAGACTACCGGTGACTAGATAATTCCAAAACGTGCACACACACACACACACACACACCCTTGCACTGATTGTTATAAGGACAAACCTAATTAGAGAGAAAATGACCAAGCAAAGCACGTGTTTAGTATGAGGGAGACTTTGGCAGAGGAGAGGGAGGGCGAGAGGGAGTGGGGGGGTGTGAAGGGGCGGAGGAGGAGTGTGGTCAGACTTTACCTGAGCAAAGAGTCAGTTCAGTAGTAACATTAAACTTGGCCTAATCAACTTCATAGAGTCAGAGATAAAAAGCTTGCCAGGGGTTGGGCTGTGGTGGGGTGGGTGCTTGTTGAACGTATATATAATTTGATTTGCAGGATTTGGCTGCATTGCGTTTCTGTCAAGTTGGAAAGCACTGGCCAGGTCAGAGAGTCTGGAAGGACGCGCTGCTCGCTTCCACGCGACTAATTCTCTAACACCAATTGATTCAAGATTTTGAGTGTTTGCCTCCGAAAAAGAGCTTCCAGATGGGCAGGACCAGAATATTCACCCATCCTTCCCTCGGGTGGCTTTGGAGCTTAGTGTGAGGCTCACAGGGTAACACAAAGGGAGAGAGACTCAGCCAGCTGGGTCCCCANAGAGCCAGGGACATTGGAGAGGATGGAGTTCACTGGGGTCCAGCAACGGGTCCAGTACCGGATCCAGCCGGAGTTCGTGGCGCCACGTCCAGCAGGGGGCGCTGCGGGCCTGTCCCGCCCGGGCCTCCCGGGCCGCCCACCCCGCGGGCGCGCCTCTCCGCAGTCCAGCGCCGCCCGGGCCCGGGACCCGCTGCTTCCGAGCGCGCAGACCTCTCCACCGGGATTAAGAGGACGCTGCGCGCTGGCGGCCGCCCCTGGCCTCGCTCCGGCTCGCACTGCAGCGCATCGCCTCGTNCCAGGCTCCGACTCGGAGCGCCCAGCTCGCGCCCCGGGCAGCGGCGTGTCCCGGGAGCCCCGACTGTGGGGCAGGGCGCAGGGCGGCGGCCGGCTGGGGATGGGCGGCCGGGCTGCGGCGTGGACGGGCGCCGGGGGGCTCCGAGCGCTGCTGCTGGCGCTGGTGGCCGCGGGGGTCCCGGCCGGCGCCTACAACCTCGACGCGCAGCGCCCGGTGCGCTTCCAGGGCCCGGCGGGCTCCTTCTTCGGCTACGCCGTGCTGGAGCACTTCCACGACAACACGCGCTGGTGAGTGTCTCCCTAGCTCCTCGACCCCGGCGGCCACCCCGCGNTCCCCCAAGTCGGCCGCTGCCTTTCCAGCCTTTTCCACGCCGCCTCCCGTGGGGCCGATTTAAATGTCTGGCGGCCACGCTGACATCCTGGCCTGCTTCGGGAGGCCAGGGGAGTCCCTGGGGTCTCTGCCCTNCCGAGGCTATCATGCAGATAGAGCTTCGCTCTCGCCACAAAGTTACTTGTGCTGTATGCCCTCGAGGGGCCGCCAAGCTGGCCAACTGCCCCGGATCCCCAAAGGGCCCCCAGGAGGCCGGGCTGCTCTTGGGGACCACTTCATGTCCCTCTAGAACGGCTGCATGAAGGAAACAGGGAGATGTGGTGGGAGTGGGTCCTGGGGACGTGGGGATCTTCAGGCGAGGTACCCACGAGGCCCCCACAAAGCTCCGCGAGAATCTGGGATGCTGGGAAGGAAGGAGGGAGGACCCCCCAAGGAACAGACTGTGTGGCTGGTGGGCAGCCTGGAGCTCATCGCCCACGTGCCACACCAATCTGGAGACAGGGCTTAAGAGGATGAAGTTTTGTTTGGATCAAGGGGTCCAGTTGCTGACAGACGAGATGGGTGGGCCTGCAAAAAAGAATAAGAGTCCCTCCTTCATTAAGCATCATTAGCGAAGTCAACTGACCTCACGGCAGGAGTGCTTAGAGAAGATGGGTACTCTTCTAGCCCACTTCCTTGGAATGAAACAGTTGCACCACGCCCACCTTTTCATGGCAGTTAGAGTTCGGTTGTCAATAGCTTCCTAACCTCGTTTTAGATGATATGTTACTGTGGGCCCAGGTGACAGCTAGTTCGAGTTGATGGCATTATCCAGGGTAANTGAGCATCCTAACAGGGAGCAGGCTGGGAGACNGAGATTAGTAACATGTGTGCTCTAGGCATGTAATATTCCGGGGATCAGCTCAGAACCGGACAGGGGCTGAGGGAAATGAGTTCATGGATGGGGGTCCTCCAGAACCCTGGGGAAAGGAAACTTTGTGACTGGCCTTATTCACAGTTGTGAACTTAGGAGAGCAGCCTCCATGAGAACCGGTTTTCAAAGTCCTGGTGTGTCGTTCTCACCTCTATCCCTTCCTGACATTGATTCTAGTCACAGTTACCAGCCTCCGCTGCTTCCTGCATTTGCCAAACCCTTCCTTTTCAAACAGCGGGCAGAACATTTCCTCCAGGTCCTCTGTGGGCTTTGGGTTTGGTACAGATTATGGCTGGATAGAAACAGTTTGTAGAATACAACCCAGAGCCCCACACAGTGTGGCCTCAGCATTAAGCATATGGGAGGAGCTGTCAAAATTAGAAGGGCTGCTGGGTAGGGGGGCTGCTAAGGAAAGGGTGGGCAGCTGTGGGAGCCAGATCTTCTGTGGGAACTGCAAGCTTGGGCTGGACTGTGCCCTGCAGCAATCCCATGGTTCCAGGGAGAGGGACCAGGTTCCTGACACCTGGATTTGGATGGCCCACAGGTCACAGCCTCTCAAGCTGGAACAACCAGATAGGAGCAGACCCTCCAGAGACAAGGTGTTCAGCTTGCTTTGATATTGAAAGAGGTTGTGAATAGATTTCACAGGGAAAGATGGTTCGGCTTGATGCTCAGCACCCAGGCTGCACTGTAGGGTGGCGATGCTGGGGCTTGACCTTGTCAGGAGAGGGTCAGGCATCTCTGTGGGGACAAGCAGCTGGCCTGCCCAGCCACTCCCTACACTGGAGTACCAGTCTCTCAGTTTTTCAGGGACTCTCTGAATTTTACTATAAAAATCTCTTTGAAGTAGATTGNCTTTTCTCACCACAGTGCCTTATTTAAAATAAAGTCTTCTCTTAATTCCTCTTGCTGCTTAAAAAAGCCCCTTTCCCCCCTGCATTTTTCTCTTCTTCCTTCATCTCCCTAACATTTTTGTCTTGGCTCTTAAGTATGGCTGCTTCTTCGGATGCTGCTGCCTGCTCAGAGGCATGTGGACTTAGAAGTGAGAGAAACTTCCATTTCCCTCCTTTTCTCNAGAGCTAGACCTGCTTAAGGTTAACAGAACTTCAGACAAAGGCTTACACAAGCCCCTATGCAACCCTGNGTTTACTTTTATTCCTCTAATTTTAGAATAATCTTAAAGCTAGTCACTGTAAATCTGTAAGATTCCAGTCTTGTGAATATGCATCTACCCTAAATCATTGCCTTACCTTTCAACTCTGGGGTTGGTTGATTGACTTAGTGANTGTAAGTTTCTCAGTATTAGGCAGTCCCTGAGCCCCTTGTCCTCCAGACTTATCAGATCATTTCCAGTTGCTTATCATTGTAATAACATATGTAAGCATTCTCACAACAAAATGCTATGGACATTCTTAATTATTTCCTNCCAATCCATTCCTGGAATCAGAATTCCTGGGTCAGCAAAGATGACAGTTTTACAGTATTCTGTATTGTATTACAAAAGTCCCTGTGAAACNGGAAACTCACAGGGTATTCAAGTCCTAGAGTTAGGTAGCTGTTTAGCCAAAGGCTGGTCTGGTGCAGTGGGAGAACAGAGAAAATTGCATANAGTAACTTAGGAAGTTCACAGTGAAAAGGTGAGGAAGAGAAGGGGTTTCTACAGGAGAAATGANGTTGAAATCTGCACAGATAACTAGTGTAAAGTAGCAACATTGTACCTTCTGTCCCTCTTCTGGATGAATCCTTCTTTATCTTCTTAGTCATTATGTGATTTGAAACATTTGTTTCATGCTAATGAGTTCCCTGTTTTACAGGTGAAAGGATGTGTTGGACACAGGGCAGAGAATGCGCTAGAAAGGACAGGGAGAGCCCAGACACCAAGTGGCAGAACTGAGGGGTCCTGGGTTGTGCTAGTCAGTGTCTGTTACTGTAAGAAATGCCCAAGATAGTAAACTTACAGAGAGAAAAGGGTCCTTTTGGTGTCTGTTACTGTAACAAATGCCCAAGATAGTAAACTTACAGAGAGAAAAGGGTCCTTTTGTCTCACAGTGCAGATCTGGACTCACATCCATGACTGTTGGTGCCGCTGCTTTTTAGCTCTGTGGTGGGGGAGTGCACCANGGTGGAAGGACATGAAGGGGCAAAAATAGAGGAGGCAGGGGCTGGGCCCTTTTCTTTAAGAGTAGACCCCTGTAATTTGTTACAGACCTAAGCCTATAAAGGTTTACCACCTCCCAGTAGTGACAAGCTGGGCATAAGCCTGATGTGCAGCATGTTTTACAAGGCCCCCAGGTGGGTGGGTATNGCAGAGCACACGAAGAGCCTCCACAGTGAAGCTGTCAGCCCTTGGATCTGTAATTGTGTTCTTTATGAACCCAATCTGTTTCTTCTTGGGGGAGGTCAATGTCTGCANAAAGAACAGGGATGACCTTGCCTTTCAGAACCCCTGTGTTGAGTCTGGCCCCTGTAACCATATCCCATTCAGGACACAGCCAGTTTTGTTCAAAGCACTTATTTGACAGACCCTTGTCACCATGCCTTGGACAGCGAGAACTGTCCCGTTGTGGATGGACCATAATAAGCCGATGACATTTGTATCAGTTTTGATGCAGACATGAAAGTGACTGAGGCTTCTTTTTTCTAATGACACCCAGAGAGCGTCTGCATACTCAGAACGCTCCTCCCCCCCCCCCAATCCTGATTCTTCTGGCATCCTTTGAAGAACAGAAGTAGGTGCCAGGGAACATAGACAAAGCCAATTTCTGTCCCTGTCCCTAGCAGTTTCTCAGCTGCAGAGCTGACAACTGTAACACTCTGTGATATAAATAAACGGAGCCTGCCCCCCGCCCCCCGCATGCTCTAACGTCCTAAGTGGTTGGGTGCGCTAGCTTCCTCTCTGGCGACATGCTTCCTGCTTCTCCTGGGACAGCAAGACTGCTGTGCTCAGGCACTGAGCAAGCACTCGGAAGTGGCAGGCTGGCGGAGCATCACTGAGTAAAGTGTCAGAGAAGCTCCAAGATTCCATTTGCATTTAGAGCTGAGAACCCAAAGTTCTGTTGACACCTGCCAGAGGTATTGTGACTTACATAAAAATGGACTAAAACTAGACAAAATTAAGAATTCAGTCTCACAGTCCCGAGTGAGTAGCCACACATGGCTAGTGGCTTTGTCTGGGACAGCCCCAAATAGGGAAATGCTCATCACACCCAGAAGGCTCTACTGACTAAAGTCTTAAAGAGCAAGGCAAGAATTGAAGGAGACCCAAGGAACAACAAAAAAGTGGATCCTTAGCATATTTAACTAGTAAAACCTCAGCAAGGTGCTTACTTCAAAAACTTGTGGAGCATGGAACGGGGTGAGCTACCCTTTNATTTGTAAAACATTGAAGCGCCTGTTTTGTGCTAACGGAAACTTCACCCACTGTTCTGTGGGNTTCTCGCCTTGTGCCTCACTCAAAGTATCGGCTGCATCATATGCTCCAGTTGAGGGGAGGCAGACATGGGATGTTTATTCAGAGGGAGGAGGGAGATTCCTACGGAGGTGAAGGATTTGGAAAGAGGGCCTTGGGATTTGGGGCTCCACTCTGCAACCCCATCTGGCCTTGTCAATCTTTGTGAGGAAACACCGGAAGTGGTGTTAGCCCTGTTCAGTGAAGCTCTTCTACTCAACTCTGAGCTNGCAAGGGAAGGCGTACAACTTCTTCCTCAGAGGCTTTTCTGGACACCCNTGCCTGATCAGACCAGGCCTCCCGCAGCCTGCAGAATGTGCTTTCTCAACCTCCTGGGAGGGCATGCAGAAAGCACTTGCATGGGGTCCAAGTTCTAAGGGGACCCAAAGAGCAACCTCTGGAAGATTTCCCTGAGGATCCTGTGAACAGGCNGGGGTGCTGTTTCCCCAGCTGGTGCTGAATCACCTTCTTGCCCAAGGGAGAACCTTCCAGGGCCAGAAGACAGANTGTCTTCTTAGCCAGCCACAGACAGCCCTGAGTGTGAGAGTGTGAAGGGCTGTCCCTAGCCAGCACCTGTTCCTCTGTGACGTGTGTCTGTTCAGAAGTGAGCCTCTTCTGATAACGTGTGTGTGATCTCTCCTTGGAAAACCTGTTTTCGTGTTTATATAAAGCAGACACAGTGTTCTCAGGAATCATTTACCTCCAGTGGAGTTGACTGTGACTTTACACAGGAAAATGAACTCCACCAGAGAGTGTTGCTGGGTGAGGCTGACAGACAGGTCAGCCATATTCATAGGCATAATTAACTTTTGTTAACGGTGTATATGTTTGTGTGTGCCCATGCACATGTATCGACATATGTAGAGGCCAGAGGACAACCTGAGATGTCATTCCTCAGACACTGCCCATTTTGCTTTTTGTGGTTGGGTCTCTCACTGGCCTAAAACTTGCCAAGTAGGCTAGACTGGCTGGCCAGCCAGCTCTAGGAATCCCAGAGTCATGATTATTAGCATATGTCGTTACACCTGGCTTTTTAATGTGGGTTCTGGGGACTGAACTCAGACCGTCAGGGTTGTAAGGCAAATACTCTGCCAACTCAGTCATCTCCCCAGCCCAGTTAGCTGAGTCGCGCCCCCTCCTCTGTCCACCGCAGACAGCCCAGGAGACTCAGAAATGATGATGGGCTTTGGAAACGACCTGGAAGCAGAGTCCACATTATTCTCGCCACCAGCTGGCTCTCAGGGTCTCTGTTTCTGATACCAGAGGGCTCAGGAGAGGGACATTGAAGGCAGAGTGCTCCCTAACTTTGAACCACTGAGGTCTATGAACTGTAAATCTTCGTAAGCAAGTGGATTTGGCTAACAACCAAGGCAGAATTGTTTTATTCCCCACCTTCCTTTGTGGCAGAGGAGGTTTTAGGGAGTGAAAGAGGATCCAAGCTGGGAGAAGACTGAGAGTCTGAAACAAAGGGCTCNCTTGGTCCCGAAGGTCTGCTTTTTGNAGAGCCAAAGGGACTTGTGTTGTGTGTTGAGATNAGCAACAATGGCTACAGCAACAGGTGGGAGAGGCGGCTCTTGGGTGGCCTGAAAGGCATGGAGGGGGTGAGAGTAGAGGGAGGAATAAGTTTTGGGGGTGAGAGCAGAGTGAGGAAGTAAGTTTNGTGTTTTTTTCATGTCCCTGCATTTGGGGCAACAACCCATCTTTCTACAAGTATTGTCAGCCTTGGGAGCAGCCAGTTGCCCTCCAGANAGGAGCTTCCTCATTCACTGGTAGGAGCTGGAGGACCCAGCATGGATGTGGAAATAAGTCAAGAGGCTAGGTGAACACAGGATATTCTGGAACTTTCCATCGTTCCAAGAACACTCCTCTTAATGCCAGAATGCCAGACAGCAGGACCTTTACCCAGAGACCTATGGGACTGTAGGTCCTAGAGTTTTGGATGTCCTGCAGAGCTAGGAGCAGGTGGAGCCTTCCCCTGTCACAGGAGCTCTGTCTTCCACCCCAGGCTCCACACAAGTATGGAAAGTAAGTTGCTATTAGTCATTTAAAAAAAAATCATCTCAGTGATAAAATACCTGATAGAAACTTGAGGGAGGAAAGATCTCTTTTGGCTCCTGGTTTCCGAGAGTTAACTAGGTCCATGACCAGTTGGCCAGTGCACCTGGGTAGATCATTGTGGTGATGGGGGTGTGTGGCTGAGTTACTTCTTAAAATATTATATAGGAGGATCTACTTCACTGGATTGCACAATAGGGTAGGTAACCCAACAATGGCTGTCTGCATGCAGGAGAGCCTGAGAGCTTGGTAGCTGTTTAGTCTACAAAGTGAGATACCTCATCAGGCCCAGACTCAAGCTGATGATCTGGAAGATTCTCGGAGAGTCAGACACAGCTCTTTCAATTCACCGTGCAAGGCTGAAGAGCTGGGTTCTGATATCAGTGGAGGATGATGAGAGCATCAGGAGCCACCACAGGATAGACAGTCACCAGCGGGAATGGAGGAGAGGCAGGTGAGCAGCCCAGAGGAACTGTCTTCACTTCACAGTGGAAGGGAGTACAGAGTGAAGCAGAAGGACCAGAGCAAAGTGTGTTCTCCAGAGACACACCCACCCAGGGACCCGAGTCAGCCAACTAGACNCTGCCTTTCCCTCCCAATGATGTCACTGGAGATATTGAGGGATGAACCCATCCATTAGGTTAGAGCTCTCAAGATCTAGCCATCTCTGGGAACGTCGTCACAAACACCCCCAGAGCATGCTTTACTAATCTAGGCGTGGCTCATTCCAATTAAGATCAGCCATACACTGCCATATATGCATGAGGACCTGAGTTCCGTAAAAAGTAGGATGTGATGTCATGTGATTGTCATGGCAGCCACTGGGTGAGTTCCAGGCCAGTGAGAAAAACCATCTCAAGCAAAGATGCACAGTGCCTGAGACAACAAATCCAAGTTTGTCCTCTGGCCTTTACATACCTCTGAACACATACATGTACACACACAAGCATATACCCAACCATTATATATGCCTGCAATTCTAAGGGGAGCTAGAGATGGTAAGAATTTTATATTTCTACCACTTTATAGACCTTAGAGTGTGAAAGCCTTGCCCCATTTTTCTTGGAGAAGAAGATGATCACAGGAAAATGACAGGAGGATGCAGAGACTCTGGCTTTGATCTCCCAGAGGTCTAACCATGCGATATTGTCACCAAACATGTGGTCACAGCCCATGCCCCAAGCCAGGTTCAGCAACCCATTCTCCATTAGCCAATTAAAACAGTCAAATAAGTAGTGAAAAGCAGAAAAATGTTCTTCAATGCGACCACACTGGGGAGAGTGGGGAGAGATCAAGGAAGGTCCCCTCCCCAAGTCCGTCTTCAGGTCTTGAAGTGAGGTTACCATTTAAAGAGAGAACTGAGTTAGGCATGTCTAGGCAGTCCCCGGCAACATATGTTCCTACCTATCATTGTTTTGGGGCTCTGGTCTCTCCAGGAAGATGGGTCCCAAGTTGTCAACACTGTGAAATCTCTTTCCGAGAGAAAAGTTTCCCTCTGGCTGGACCATATTTTAACCTTTTTCTTCTCCCAGCTTGAGATTCCTGAGGGAATTCCAGTTTCTGGGGGTCCATTGTTTTATGGTCCAGGAGTCAAAGTGTGGCACACAAATATCACTTAGATCCTCTTCCCTGCCAGGAAGTTTCCTTTGGGCTCCAATATNAACTTGATATTCTCAGCTGTGAGGGGAACATGGCCTTGGTCATGATTCCTTCTCTAACTGCTTCCCTCGGTGGCCACTGAGGTCGCTCCATCCCAGCATGACCCATGCCACCCCATGTCTTCTCTGTAGCTGGATGTTTTCCTGCATCCCACCTGGTCCTACAGCCNCTCAGACTCAAGTAAACACACAGAGGCTTAAAGTATGTACAAACTGTATGCTCTATGGCAGGCCTCTTGCTAACTAGCTCTTATATCTTAAATTAACCCATTTCTATTAATCTATATGTCACCACGTGTTCCGTNGCTTTACCTGTGTGCCATTACATGCTCTGGATGGCAGGATGGCATCTGCCTCCGTCTTCTTCCTGTCTCTCTTCCTGTCTATCCCTTGGATCTCCACCTGCCTCTAAGCTGTCTTGCCATAGGCCAATGCAGTTTTATTTATCAACCAGTCAGAGCAACACATATTCACAGCGTACAGAAAGATATCCCACAGCACTTCTCTCTTCATTTGCTTCGTTCTCTGATGACTCTTCTTCCCTTCATTTACTCCAAGCTATAGTTTTTTTGTTTGTTTGTTTTTTTAACCAGCCTTTGATGAATACTTCTGTGTGCCANAGGCACCTTGTGTGTGCTGTCAGCCTGATGCAGCAGAGGCTACCAGAGAAGTTACCTGTCCAAGGTTTACCCAGCAAGAACATGGGTGGGGTTGTCATTTGAATCCAAGTTGCCCTAATTTGATGCTAATCCATCTACTTTGTGGATCGGCATACTGCCCACTTTCCCTTTACCCCAATCAAGCCCTTGTTCAAGGAAGTAAGTCCCCAAGGAGGAAGGAGGTGGCCAATACCTCTTTCAGGAGCATTTTTATGAGTCTTTGGCCTGGCAAATGAAAGACCCCAGTCCACCCACCTTGTGGTGTGGGGTCCCCAAACACTTTGACATCTGCTGTTTCCTTTTGTGGCTCATCATATTGCTGTGTGGGAAAGGGGCCATGAAGTGTCTCTATTCTAGAGATAAGGAAAGAGATGGTGAGGGGACCTGTCCAAGGTCACATGGCTGGAGGAAACCGGCCAGATCCTGGGACAGTGTAGTAGTTATGTTTCTAGTTACTGTAACCAAGTCCCTGGCAAGATGCAATAAGGGAGGAAGTATTGGTTTTAGCCCAGGTTTAAGGGCGTACCATCCATCATGGTGGGGGAAGGCATGGCAGCAGGAGCTTGAAGTAGCTGGTCACACTGTGTCCACAGTCAGGACGCAGAGATGAATGCTGGCACTCAGTTCACCTTTAATGTCAGTCTTTACCCTCGTCTATGGGTCAGTCCTGCTCACATTTGGGATGGGTCTTCCCTCCTCAGTTAATCCCTTCTAGAAACATCTTCATAGACATACCCAGAGGTGTGTTCCCATGGTGAATCTAAATCTAGCCAAATTGGCAATGAAGACTAACCATCTCAACGGACTTTAGGCAAACCAGTCAAGGCTTTCCCAGCACCTACTATGCCTCTCACAGATCAGAGCCCTCAGTAACAGGTCTGTGGTCCTGGCTGGGATGAGAGTCCTTTGGAGGAAGGAAAGTATAGCAGGAAGCAAGAGGCGCCATAGAAATCCTTCTCAGCAGTCAGCCACGAGGACGGGGTTAGACTCAGCAGCCAATGGATGAGGGACAGTTACTGAAGCCCAGTTCCCTTAAAAAATGAGCTCTCGTTTCCAATGTCCCTAAAACCCAAGGGCTGTCACCAGCCATCATTCTGAGCCTCAGGATTCCATGGCTATCAGGTGATTCTGGGATCAGCAAGGGTTTTATCCTGAGNCTGGCTCTCTCAGGTCGGTGGTCAACCTCTGTGGTGGCTGGTTGGCCAGTGGTGCAGGATTGGCTTCAGCTGGATGGCTCATCTCTGCGCTCTGTGACTTTGATTGTCTAGCAGGCTGACCTGGGCTGGGCACAAGGTGGCTGAGCAGGGTGCCTGGAGTCAACCCTTCATCTTCCTTCACATCCTATTGGCTAATGCAAGTTTCAGTGAGGAGGAAGCAGGCATCACCTTTCAGAGCAAGGAGCTGTAGGATTCCATTGAACAGGACAAGAGTACAGGAAGGGCGGAGGACAGCGGCTGCTTCCCTAATGTGACTGGTGGTGAAGTCACCCTCACCATCCTGGGGTTTCTGTGATGTCAGCGGAAAGCCTGAATAAATGCCTGCCTAGCACAGCAGAAAATAGAGCTGAGTTCTAAGGACCTGTGAGATCCTGGGGCACTGCCAAGGGTCGGAGCTGGGACAAGTGAGGTGTCAAAGTGTCCACTCCCACCCAGTATCTAAGCATTTCTCTGAGTACCTGCTTTGTCCCAGGCCCCATGTGGGGTGCCTTAGAACATTCTCTTAGCCAAACCTCATATGAATCCTTTATGGGTATATTTTCACCCCTCTCCATTTGATACCAGAAGAACCCTGAGGCTCAGTGTTCAAGAAACACACTGGAGGTCAAATAGCTTGTTGGAGGGAGAATATGGTCTGTGCATCTTATACTTTACCATGAATAATTGGGCTTAGAAGACAGGTAGAAAGCTAGGGGTGTGGTTCAGATGGTAGAGTGCTGATGTCACACGTATCAAAGTCAGCACTTGGTACACATCTGTAATCTCACCATTCAGGGGGCATAGGCAGGAGGATCAGGAGTTCAAGGTCATCCTTGGCTGTATAGTAAGTTCAAGACCAGGCTGATATGCAAGAGACTCTGTCTCCAACAGTGGAGGGGGCTTGTGAGATGACTCAACCCAGAAAGTGCTTGCTGTACAATCATGATGACCTGAATTTGATTCCTAACACCAGTAAAAGATGCAGGGCAGTGTGGCACGTGCCTGTAATCCCAGTGCTGAGGACCCAGAGGCAAGAGGAGTGCTGCAGTTTGTTGGCCAGCTATCCTAGTTAAAGCAGTGACCTCCAGGTTCAGTGAGAGACCTTGTCTCAAAAAATAAATGGAGAGCAATAGAGGAAGACTCCTGACATTGACCTCTGAATTATACATGTATACTCACACATGTGCATGCTTACCTGCATGCACAGACACACCACCATGTANACACACATNTGCATGCTTACCTGCACACACAGACACACCATATACTCACACGCACAAACAACTCAGGTGGTACTGTTGGTTTAAAGTGCCTAACAAGCCCACNGTTTAGCTATCTGGAGCCCTGCTTTCCTGAAATGTGAGAGGGACTGCCTGAGGCATTTCTGGTCCATGTGGTAAGCGCTAGCCTCTTGCTTTCTTCCTCTGGGATGAAGCCTTCAGTTCTCCACTCTGCTTAGCTATGGTGTGCCTAGTGAGGGGCAGGCAGCACTTTCCGGGGTTCTCTGCATTAGATACACACTGAAGCTCCATTCCTGTCACTGGAACGTGGGCCCCTGGGGCAGCTTTGGTTTGGAATCAAATGCATGAAAACAAACCTAATGAGTTGGAAGTTTGTAATCTCCACTCATTGTTATCACACTGGCTGTAATTTCACCCTGTGGTATGGCTGCTGGGGAGGGAGGAGGGAGGAAGGGAGGGAAGGAAGGAGGGAGGAAGCCTTGAGACGCTGCTGGTCCCTGGCCTTCCTCAGGAAGCAGCTGTGCCTCTGCCTAGTCCCTGCCACCTGCTCTCCAAGGAACTGACCTGCAGATGTGAGAGGAGAGGTCAGAGGAAAGTGGGGCTGCAGTGGAGCCTTTGCAGCCAGCTTGACCTCACACAGGAGAGCTGAGAAAGTGCATCACTAGAGACATGGAAGACACTGAAGCCGACACTCAAGCGTGTCCAACCTTTAGACATTGTGACATGACATTATCATCTGCAAAGTACACACACACTTAAAATGGCACAACTGAGTTACACACACACACACACACACACACACACCCATCTCCTAAGTGGTGCTGGAGGAGATGGCTCAGTGGGTAACGTGCTTACTATGAAAGCATGAGGACCTGAGTTCGATCCCCAGCAGCCCCATAAAAAGGTAGGCCTGGTGGTATGTACTTGTAATCCCAGCACGGAGGGAGGAGGTTGATCCTGGGGGCACACTGGCCAGCCAGTCTAGACAATTGCTGAACTTCAGGTCAATAAGAGATGGAAAGCAATTGAAGACACCTGAAGTCAACCTCTGGTCTCTGCGGGCACACACACTCATGTGCATGTGTGCGCACACACACAAATCTCTAACTATTTTAAGTAAGTTTATGATTTTATATTGGGCCTCATAGCTATGCTGGGGAGCACGTGACTGCCTATTAGGAAACAGGTNAAGGGACTGGAGAAAGAATGCCCCTGGACATGGATGCTGGGCTCAGAGCCCACCACTGTTGGGTCCAGCGGTGCAACCTCCCAGAGTGGAATATACACAAGAAGCTGCCTGGCTGGCTTTGCCTTCATCAGGAACCAGGTTCATGTAATCCTAACTGTTGTTGGTGGATAAATAGATGGGTGTATGTTTCCAAAGAGGTTTGTGAGCTACTTACTAGGGAGGTGGACCTTTGGTTAGCACCATGCTGGCAATGTCAACGTTTTAGAAAACCAAGACGGTGGCTGGAGTTCACCTCTTCCATCCTGTGAGCCTGAGGGGAATAGAAAGGCTTTCTGTATGTACCATACCCCAGTCTTGAAGTGACAGGCTCCAGAGCCAAGTTCTAACCTAGAGTGCCCACAGAGCCTCCCTTGGTCTTCCTTGGGTATGGTCATACACGTGAGTAGCTGGCAGCAGAAGGGGCTCTGGGCACCTGCTGGCTTCTTTTCCTCCTTCCTGGCTGGCATGGTCTGAGCAGGAGGGAGCTAGGATGGCATGGTACATGATGCAGCAGGCAGTTAGGGTCTGTGACAGGCTTCAGGGGCAGCCTTGGTCAGCTGCTTCTCTATCTGTGAAATGCAGCTCCTATAGGTACTTTCAAAGGACCACACTTGAAGGAACAAGCAGAAGTGGGAAACAGCTTGATGGCTTATTTGATGGGAGGCTGTGGCTGAGGACATATAGGTCTTTGATAGGGTACCTATCTAGAGGAAAGACATGGTCTTCTCTCTAGGGTACCAGTGAAGATGTGAGAATGTTTGAAATAGTCAGAATATGACTTTGTAACCCAGAGGACAAAGAAAGAAAAAGCAGGTAGCATTCTGTCGGTAGCTCATCCTGAACTCTGAGCCCCGTCATCTCTGTCTCGCAGAATCAACTTGGCCAGCAGCCAGCTGAGTGAGCTTCAGACAGGCCACACTCCAGGGCTGGCCTGTTGCAGCAGTCTTGCTGGATTGTAGCCTAGGTAAAGAGCCAACACTGGCCTGCCAAGGAAGCCACAGTGTTCTGTAAACACAGAGGCAAGCATTCTCCAATATGTATCATGTATGTGTCAGGCACATGTGTATACACACGTGTCTCTTTAGCTCATGTCNCAGGATCTGAGAAAGCTTTCTTGTTGGGCCTGCTGAAGTATGAGCCAGAGGGATGCTAGCAGCTTTGAATCAGCAGCTGTTCAGCAGGTCCCTTCTCTGCTTTCAATTCTGGTAAACATTTTATCCCAAGTCTTGGCTCTAGGATGGAAAAAGCAAGTACCTGAGAATTCTGCTGTCCAGGCTCCTTCCTGCCTGGCTAACCTAGGAATGTGTCTGAACTGGAAGCCGTGGTGCCAGCAGGCAGTTCCAGGATTGTGGTGATAATGTTGGGGACATAGTGGAAGCCTGCTGCTTCCTGTAGCCACTTTCTGACCCCTGTGAGTGATGATTTCTCTCTCTTCTTTATTTATTGTGACTTCAGAGTTATTCATTCTTCAAGAATACTTCTTTATAACGCATTTGATCTCATCCACCACTCACTCTATAGCCCTATTTCTCCTGGTCCCCTCCTTCCCATATCCCNCATAACATCTTCCCATAACAACTTCATTTTCTTTTCTTTACTTTTTAAACTAATTGATTAATTAACTTATTATTTATTTTGAGGCAGGATATCTCTACATAGCTCTCACTGTCCTGAAATTCACTATGTAGACCAGACTGGCTTTGAACTCACAGAGATCCACTCACCTCTGTCTCCCCGGTGCTTGGATTAAAGGCATGCGCCACAATGCCTAATCCATTTTCTTCTTTAAAGAAAAGTTATAACCCACTGATGTAGGTTAATGTTTTGTCTGGGTCCCGCCAGGCCCCACACTGTCCAGCCCACCCAGTGGTCCCACAGCCACTTATAAATTAATAACTCAAAAGCTTATATTAATTACAACTGCTTGGCCATTAGCTCAGGCATATGACTGACTAGCTCTTATACTTAAATTCAGCCCATTTCTATTAATCTATATTTTGCTACATATTCTGTGGCTTTACCGGTCTACAGGCATGTTGTTCCTTCCGCGGCGGCTGGCGTCTCCTGACTCAGCCTTCCTCTTCCCAGAATTCTCCTTGTTTGTTTATCCNGCCTATACTTCCTGCCTGGCTACTGGCCAATCAGCATTTTATTTATCAATCAGAGCAACACATATTCACAGCATACAGAACAGTATCTCCATCACACTGAGCCCAGTGCTTCCCAATGCTCAGGGTCACATCATTGAAGAAAACAGTCTCTGTTCCTCAGCGGCCATCCTCGGCCAATAGCTTCTCAACTCGGAGCTCCTCCCCAGTCCGTGCTGGCATTCTGACTGGCTTGGTCGTTTGTAGGTCTTGTGCAGGCAGTCACAGGCACTGTGAGTTCAGGAGTGCAGTGGTTCCATTGTTTCCAGAAGATGCTTTCTCCCAGCAGCAGCACCCCCCTCAACCTTGTTCTTATAATCTTAACAGGCCCCTTCACTGATGTTCCCTGAGCCCTGGGGAGTAGGAGTATGGCAAAGACGTCCCATTTCCGGCTGAGCACTCCGGTCGCTGGCTCTCTGCACTCTGACNGGTTGTGGGTTTTTGTATCTATCACCCAGGGCAAGCAGATGCTTCTCTAATGAGAGGCAAGAACTGAACTAATCTTATGGGTGTAAGGATATGTGTCTAAATGGCAGCTGGATGCAATGGTGACTTCTTCATTTTATTTTTGGTGNGTGGTGCTGGAGATGGAACCCAGGGTCTCAGACAGGTGCTCTAACACTGAGCGACACCCCAGCCCTTATTGTTAAATGAGTTACAAGTGGTAGTTGTTTGCTGGGCTGATGGGAAACCTGAGTCTGTGGGAGGCTTTGGGCCCAGTACTAGGGTTTTTATATCCCCAGCCCCTAGGGCTTGACATGGCAGGCTGTGGATGCTTGAGTCGTTTTCACTTGTCAATCTGATAATTCTTTTCACCTGTGAAAACAACTGGCATTCTAAGGAAGACCCTTTGACTTACTCCACTCAAGCTCAGCCCAGAGGGAAGGGGGTGGGACGGGGGAACTACCCCTTAGTGTGGCTTCCTTCGAGTTTGATTCCAAGTGTCATTATGGATTTGAGTTAGAGCATCCAAGGGCTTGCCAGACCTCCCTGTGTGGTTGAGCCAGGCAATGAGTCTGGCCTGCTTGGGAAAGGACTCCCTTAGGCCTCATGGACACAGGACTTCTACTAGGGAATGCTGCATTTGAGGTGCATCGTGGAGAGGCTGGAGGAGGGTGAGCTGTCCCAGCCAAGATCCTGCAAGGGGCACATGGCAAGGCTGCTGGGTGAGGGGCCTCATCATTGGAGGCTTAGTTCCTCCACACCCCAGCAAGATAGCCTTCCAGAAGCAGACATACACCTCCCAGGGTCAATCTGGGAAGACATACTTCCCTTGCAGGAACAGGGGTGTCTCTGGGGTCCTTAGGGCTCCACCAAGTTCTGGGGTGGGAATTAAGACAGAATCTTCATGCCTTCCGGTGGCACCTGACACCAGGCCCCAGAGCCAANTTAGTGACAGTGTCCATGAGCCTTTGCTAAAGTCTGCCGATGGTGTCTTACATCAGTTGCATGATGTGGCAGCCTTGTTTGCTAATCTCTCTGCCTCACTAGAGCATTGGCAGGGAAGGTGACAGTCATCGTGAGATGTGAGTGGTAGGGAAGTGACNAGAGGAAAGAGTGAGACCCCCAAGAAGAGGGTGGCTCTGGTGGCTCCTGAGACAGAGCAAGGGGATCCAGGGTCAGCTTTCTTTACCATAGAGAGGCTACCAACTTCTNCTTTGCAGAGAAGCCTGATAGTGGTGCATTCTATCCCAAGGCCTGCTGTATCTAATATCCTGGGATGCTCAGCTCTCTCCTGTTTCCTGGCTGTTAGAGACAAGGGACAGCTCAAGTCCTCANTGAGCAGGGGCTTGGGATGTGCAGCTCNTTGAGCAGCAATTCGGATCTTGTCTGGTGTCCTCATACAATGCCTTTTCCAAGTGGCTCACTGCTCAGCACACNTTGTNCCTAATTGTTGTAATTTAGTCTTNNGTGCTGNAGAACTTTGGGCGGCTACCTTCCTGAAATTATGCATAACACTCTAGAGCTGGAGAGATGGCCCCGTTGGCAAGGAGCTTGCTGTGCAAGCATGGGGGCTTGAGTTCAATCCTCAGTACCCACTTAGAGCCAGGTGTGGTGGTTCCTGTTTAGAATCCTGCCCCACGGTGGGCAGGTGGAGACAGGTGCATCCCTGGGGTTCACTGGATTTGTGAGTGCCAGGCCAGTAAGA
>LZPO01055104.1:464766-478668 GCA_001675575.1 Neotoma lepida | reverse complement strand
TGAGATTAGGTGTTGTGGTGAGCTCTGGGTTTGATTGAGAGGCCCTGAGATTAGATGTTGTGGTGAGTTCTGGGTTTGATTGAGAGGCCCTGAGACTGGCTGTTGTGATGAGGCCCGCATCAATGGATAAGGCAGAAGGGCACTTGAGGATGATTCCTGACACGAATCTTGGATCTTGACATGCATACACACCACACACATACATGAAAACATGCATGCCCACATATGTACATGCACACACATGAATATGAGAAATTACATGCTTGAAAATGTCATAATTAAACTTATTTTTTACAATAATTAAAAATTGGATTCAAAACAGAAATCTTCCGCTTGCNGGAGAGAACATAGGAAACTATGTTTGAGTGTTGGTGCTGTGTAGCATTGGTTCCCAATCTACACACGTTCTGTAGGGAATCTCTCCCCAAGGGCTTGAGCTGTGTCCATGCTCAAGGAGGCATTAAGGCAGGATTGTTGTATGATTGTGGAAATTGAAATCTGCTCAAGGCTTACAGTCTGTGTCAGTCAGGGAAGTGAGGGACNGAGGAACTCTACTATAAGTCACGGCAGCCAGCACAGGGCAGAGGCTGGAGAGACCCCTGCTTCCAGGTTACTTTCTGCACAATGGTGACAGAATGCAGGAGCGGCTGAGGCAGGCTTGATACTGCTTCCTCCTTGGCGTAGTTAAAGCTCCTGCCTGCTCTGTAGTAGGAGCGGATGCCNGCATGCCTCCACTCCTCTTCAGGTTGTTATGGGGAGTTCATGAGAAAGCTTAGGTGACAGTGCACAGAAAACTCACCTCTTGTTCCATAGTGATGGCTTCTTATAGGGCTTCCTGAGGGTCCACAGTGCAACCTTAGGAAGAATGGAAGGTTAGTTTGGTAAAATCTCTTTGTGGGGTCATCATTCCAAAATGTCTTGAGCTTTTTTTGTGTTTTAAAAAGAATTTATTGCTAAGAGGTGGTGGCACACGCCTTTAATCCCAGCACTCGGGAGGCAGAGACAGGTGGATCTCTGAGTTCAAGTCCTGTCTGGTCTACAGAGTGAGTTCCAGGACAGCCAGTTCTACACAGAGAAACTCTGTCTCAAAAACAAGCAAGCAAACAAACAAACAAACAAAAAACAGATTTTATTTTTCAGTGTGTGTGTGTGTGTGTGTGTGTGTGTGTGTGTGTGTGCATGCACATAGGAGTGAAGGTGCCCATGAAAGCCAGAAGGGGGTGTCAGATTCCCTGTAGCTGAGTTTATTTATAGGTGGTTTTTGAGTCACCTGAATTGGGTTCTCTATGAGAGCAGTACACACCCTTAACCACTGAGCCATCTCTCCTGTCCCTCAAGCTTTAGATTTCTTGAAAAATACTGGTCTTGGGTTTGGCACAGGACATTTTCCTCGTGGCTTCTCAGGTGCTTCCTGTTGGATGGGAGAGGCTACCAAAATATCCTGTTGGAACCAGGAAATACAGAAGGAATTGGAAATAAAAAAGAGTAGGGCATAAAGTAAGATAAACTCACAGTGCATCCCTTCAGCAACACGTTAAGTTTACATTTGCCTCATACGAGGACAGTATCATTATGCCCATATGCCATCTTTGTCAGAATGTGGGAGAAGATAAGGACAAAGGGGGGTGACTTAGGGAGACTACCAGAAAAATAGAGTGAGCGCTATTGAACATTAGTGACTGTTAGATACACCAGAAAGGTTTTTAATTTATTTTATTTTATTTATTTTAATTTATTTAATTTATTTAATTTAATTTATTTATTTTTAATCATGTGTCTGTGTGTGGATATGTGCATGTGAGTGCAGGTGTCCCTGGAGGCTGGAGGTCAGAGGTATCAGATCCTCCAACTATGTCTCCAACCACCATGCCAGGGTATTTTAAGCCTCCCAAAACTTAAGTCAGGACATGTGATAAAATCAAGTACAGAGGTTTCTTTTTTTCCTTTATCCTTGAACCCAGCAAGGCAAGAAGCCAGATCTCAGCAGGAGACTGCAAACAACCCATCTTTTTATTGTGATGGGAAAAAAATCTCATGAGTCTGGGGTGACTTGAGAGCAGCCTGGTAAAATTAGCGGAGTGTTCACGGATTGAGGGGTGCAGTTAGAGGGCCAGCAAGACGCTCAGCTGGTAAAGGCGCTTGCTGCCAAGCCTGAGTTTGAGCACCAGGCCCCACATGGCGGAAGGAGAGAAGTGACTCCCATAAGTTGTCTTTGACCTCCACGTATGTGTGTGCGGTAGCATGTGCGCATGCCCCTGCCCCACAAATAAATGAATAAATAAACCAACAAACAAATGAATATAGTTTGTTTTGTTTTAAAGAAATGTAGTTAGTAGCAATGATAGTACCAACTATATCTCAGGATGTGNTGCTACCAAACAGTCACATGATTGAGAAGTGTCTGTTCCTCCTTTCCAATTAGGTGATATTGCACAAGCTTGAAAAGTTTGTGTCCTCTCCTGTAAATTGGGGAGACTGGTACCTCCTGACGAGGGATTTGAGGTGTTTTAAGTGCCTAACACAGTTCCAAGCTCAATAAACGAGAATTTTCTGATTAACTTTCCAGTCATGTAATATTCTCAGAAGGTGTTCAGTGGATGCTTCTTTAGTGAACTGATGATTAAGGATGGAGATCTCGGTCCTGTTAAGATGATCTGCAGAGCCTTGGAAGGTCTGTAACGGTTTGTGGAGTCAGGCCTCACCCTGAAGCTGGGACTGGTCTGAAATTCCTTGTCCCCTTGCCTCAGCCTCCCAGTGGTTGGAATGGCAGGCGTGTGCCTGGATCATCTTTTCCTGACTAGCTTTGTAGGACTTATTTGTGTAATCCATTTGTAATCTCTGTCCTGGCTGCTGTAAAGGATCTGATGTTGTGAGGAAACGTTCTTAAGTTTGAGATTGAAGGCGTCTGAGTCCATTACATCTGATTGTGCTTTAAAGTGGATTTTTGGAGACTTCTGCCATGCTGCCGTGCTCTGAGGGCAGCAGGCCTTTTATTTCTCATGTGCATTTCTTAAGCAGTGGTCATTCCCAGGGAAAGAACCAGACCACAGCATTCGATTGTGAAGACGTTTGGTTTTCTTCCCTTAATGCTGAAGGCCAAGACCCCACATGGGATAAAAATCAATCATGATCCATTTACAAGTCAAAAGCGGTTGAGGTTTGGGTGGGTTTTTCTTTTGTTTAAGCAGGAATTGTAAAGGGCTAAACCCATCCTTTTAAAAATTCAAGAAGAAGCTTCATCTGTTTTTATTAAATAATGAGTCCTGCTTTTACACAGGGCTTTCTGCTTTCCAAAGAGCTTAACATTACCTCAAATAAATACGGCGAATTAAACAAGAGGACTCTGTTCTGTATTCTGTCCGGTTAAGAAGAAGGTCCTGGGGTTGGAGAGATGCCCTGCTGGTTAAATGTTTGCTGCCTAGGCATGAGAACCCCACTCAATCCCCTAGAACCCATGTTAAAAAAAACCAGTTTAAAATGCACACCTGTATTCCAGCTCTGAAGAGGCCAAGGCAGGAGGAGCCCTGGGGCTCGGTGCTCACTGGCTGGCCAGCCTGGGTGATGTGGATGGAGAGCTGTAAGTTTAGTGAGAGGCCTGTGTCAGAATCAGGTGGAGGGTGACTGAGGAAGACCTCTGATGTTAACATCTCACCTCCACATGCGTGAGTGCACATACAGATATACACACACCCCGCAACACAGGACACGAGAAAAGAAGAGTGGTCCGTAGGACAGTCAGGGTTGGAGGGAGGTCAGAGATCTCTGAAAATGGCCCCGGGATTCATGAATTCTAAGTTTCTTTCTTCTTGGAGCCAAGACTTTTGGGGCAAAAATGGATTCTATATGTCAAGTAAGTTTCCACACATTGTGCAGGTTTACCATTTAAATGACATNTTCTAATGTTACAGATGTCCACNTTTCCAANGCTGTCCTAAAAGTGCCTGTCTGTGTGGCTGAGTGTCTTGAGGGACGTTCTCTGGGAAGTGCCCAGACTGGAATTCACCTGACAATTATTAAATACCTATCCGGTGCTGAAAGCTGGGACAGGCTCTTGAATTTGTGATCCTCCTGATGATAACATCATCTTGGGGTCAGCATTTTTCTTGTAGTTTTGTGATACAGAGTCCTGCTATGTGAGCCCTGGAGCTCACTGTGTACTGAAGCTGGCTAGGGTCAGGGTTCATAGCCAAGTTGTAGAGAAGAGAAAATGGAGGTTTAGGGGACGGTGATGAAGGTCTTATTAAGGATGTAGTAAGCACAGGGAGACTTGTTGGCTTTTCCAGTGCAGCGTAGGTTTTGCCATGTGGCCCTTTTCCTTTGGTTTGCTTCAGATTTTTTTGTTGTTTTGTTTTCTTATGTTAGATGTAATCTAGAGGCGAGCCGTGCAGTTACTGAGGGCAGACAGCTATCATCGCATTTAGTTTTGATAGTTCAGCTGCCCATCACCGGTTGTCTCATGAGTATGTTCGCTTCAGTCACAACATTGAATTCTATTCAGTCCTCAGCTGGAACTCTCACTGAAATGTGACTGTCTTGTGCCCAGGGCTGCTTTTTCTGGAGGGAGGAAACATAACCCAGTGTGTACCAAGCTAAACACACACAAGTTATTATGCAGCCTTCTTGCTGATGCTCCTGGAGTAAGAGGAGGCAGAATCTTGCTTGCTAGGTCCTGAGTGGAAGCAACTATTAATGGGTTAAAATTCTATTTTTTTGTAATTAAAAAATATATATTTTTAATTGTGTGCATGTGTCGGTAGATAGGTATATGCTTATGAGTGCAGTGCTTGTGGTGGTCAGAGGGGGCGTTGGATCCCCTGGAACTGGAAATCTAACTCCAGTCAATTCCTACTGTTACCAGCTGAGCCATCTCTCCAGCTCCTTTCCTTGTAATTTTTCATTTTTNAAAAATATACATAACAGTTAACATTGTAACCATTTTTGAAGTATGCCTCAATCCAGTTCACACTGGGCAACTGTCCCCACTGCCTCTCTCCAGAACTCTNTCATGATTCCCATGTGAATCTGTCCCCAGTCAACACTAATTCCCCATCTCTTTCTTCCTCAGCCCCTGGCAACCACCGGCCCACTTTTCCCCATGAGTTTGCTTACTCTGGATACCTCATCCACGTGGAATCATTCAATATGTACACAAATATGTGACTTGCTAACTTCATGTAGCCCAGTGGCCTCAGGGTATAGTCTATGTGGTAGAATGTATCAAATTTCTTTCCATTTCAAGGCAGAATACTATTCCACTGTAGCCATATACCACATTTTAAACAACCCGTTTGTCTGTGATGGCAAACCTTCCTTTGGGACAGAGCAAGCATGGAAGGTAGCAGAAGTAGGTGAGAGGCCAGCAGCCCCACCCTTCACTGCTGACCCAGGCTAATGAGCTGTGTGGCTGTAGGTAAACCGCTCGCTGGCTGTGAGTAATGGCGCCCTGATCTCTAAAACGAATGCAAAAGGTCAAAACTATCAAATATTCTCTACATCTCTTTTCTCCTCTTCAGATATTCTTCTTTTTCAGTTGCTTTATTCAGTCAGCTTTCAGGACTTGCCACAGCCTCCTCAGGAATTGTTTAGATAGGTTTTTCCCTCTTCCTCTCTGACCTCACTATTTATAGCATTACTCTTTATTTCCCATGTAGACGGAAGTCTATCAGAATGGAAGGTAGTTGATCTTCTCTTCCTTTTTTGGGGGAGGTAAATACTCATTTTATTACTAAAGACCTGTCCGCTGATAAGCATGGACTCCTAAATTTCTGTCTTATTTTCAGTTACTGAGAGATTTATTGCTCCTTGGTGATGTTTGGAAGTAATTTAAGGCTGGAAAGCCATTTTCCCTGATATGTTATTTTCTAGCTGAGTTAAGAACAACTGGAAAAATGATTTTGAAATCAGTGCGTTAAGAAGACTAATTTTGAGCAGGAGATGGCTCTGTGGTTAGTGTGCTTGCTGTGCAAGCATGAGCTGACTTCAGATCCCCAGGACCCACNTAAAGACCAGGTGTGGTGGTGCCTGTGTGTAACCCCAGTGTGGGCACAGGGGACAGAGATAGGCAACTGCTAGGGCTTCACTGGCCAGCCACGCTAGCCATATCAGTGAGCTCTGAGTTCCTTGAGAGAGCTTGTCAAAAAAGTGGAAAGTGATTGAAGAAGATACCCAAAGTAAACCTTTGGCTTCCACATGTGCATACATGGGCAAGGGCGTCAGCACACACATGCACGCCTACACACTAGCTTGCCAAAAGCTAAAAATAGAACTATCCTCTGAGTGGGCTATCCTATTCCTAGCTATATACATGAAGGACTCTAAGTCAGGATTCCACAGGGACATCTGCATGGCCATGTTCATTGAGGCACTATTCAAAGAGCTGAGATATAAGACAGACTGGATGCCCATCAGAAGAATACATACAGAAATTTTATATACAAATATATCTTCATATATATAAATATACATACAACTAATATATACACATATATGCATATATACATATAGATATATATTAGTTGGGCCATTTAAAGTGAAATTCTGTTTTAACACAAAATGGACGGAGCCTAAGCTCATCGTATTGAGTGAAATAAGCCAGACTTATAAAGATNAACAGCATGCGTTTGTCTTAATTGTGGGCTGTCATAGTTTTGGTCAAATTAGCACAAACCTAGACATAACTAGACAGGAAGACTCTCCATTGAGGTTTGGCTTCTATCAGATCATCCCGTGGACAAGTCTGGAGGCATGTTCTTGGTTGTTGACGGATATGGGAGGGTCCAGCCCCTTGTGANCAGTGCCACCACTGAGCAGGTGCCCTGGGCTGTAGAAGAGCGAGCCTGAGCAAGCCGGGGAAGCAAGCCAGTCAGCAGCACTCCCTCATGCTCCCTGCTTCNGTTCCTGTCTTGTGTCCCTACCTCAGCCTTCCTCCATGATGGACTGTCAGCTGTGAGAAGAAATAAACCCTTTCTTCCTCAAGATGTTTTAGGCCAGTGTTTTTATCATAGCCACAAACTAGGTCCTAGAATTCTTTATATACACACCTGTATACCTATAAGCATTGATTCCTAAATCATTGTTTAATGTTCAATTATTAAGGCATTTATCATTCCTTGATGATACACACACATACATACATACATACACACACGTACACATGCATATATACACACACACACGGTTATATACATGACTATGTATTATCTGAAAGCATAAGAGAGACTGAAGGAAGGAAGGAGACTGGGGGGAGATGAATATGTCAAAGTACACACCAAAGCAATTGTCTTTATGAAACTTCAAATGATCTGTAATTAATACATGCAAAAAACAAAAGGAAAAGAAATAATTGGCTTTGGAAAATCACATTTTCTCCAACATGTGGTCAGAAATGAGGTCCTATAAAGAATATGTGCACATATTGTTCTGTGTTGGTCTAAGGGCTTACCCTGGCATGCAGTTCCATGGGTTTGTAATGTCAACTACAATTTACTAGCTTCAGGGTAGGCTGCCGGTATTTGAAGCCTGTTTTTCTCCTCATCTTGGCATTGCCTTCTGTTTAGGCAGGGTTTGTAAAACCAGCCACTTTGGAGGGAGGAGCCCAGGACTTGATGAATTAAAGTGTGTGGTGCTAAGCCAAGCATATCAAACCTGCCTGCCACAGAGAGGTCTCCGCCCCCTTCCAGGTCCTCTTGCTCGGCCCTGTATTTGCTCAGTGGCTTCAGTTTCCCCAGGTCAAACAGCTGGGCACATTACAGAGAAGGCAAGCTACTGTGATGGAGCCTGCTTCTCTCCTGTGTCTTTGAGGTGGATAAATGTTTTGTTCTGTAACTGAGAGAGCTCTGTCTCTTTGCTGTCCCCTCAATGTGGGGACTGTGAGGACTGCCCGAGACTAAGTGGGCAAGCCCAGGAACAGCCAGATGCTGGGGCCAACTGCCTTTGTATTTGTGTACAAAAGGGTCTTCCTGGGAACACAGGAGGCTGGAGGTCACCCCCAGCTCTCCCTGATCCCTCTACCGTGTGCTTCCTGGACTGCTCAATGGAGACGGGTATGACTCATGCTTCTTGGGCTTGCTCTACTTGGGCCAGCCCCATGTCCTTGGCTCTACCCAGTCCACTTCCATAGCTTTGTGCGTAGGATATTCCTCCTACTCAAGACTAGACAAGCAAAATCAAGTGTTTAGGTTTTCATTTAAATGAAGATTTTAAGTATTTGAATATATGAGCATAGCCCTCTGTATACTAGACCCTTAGTGTCTGTAAGGTATTGGTTCTGAATTTGTTTAGTATAGACACAGAGTCTCATGTTTCCCAGAATGACCTTGAACTTCTGATCCACCTGAGTGCTAAAATNATAGGCATGTCCTACCATGTCCGGCTCATGATGGAACCCAGGGTTTAGTATGCACACAGTTAACTCTACCACCTGAACTATGTCCCTCGTCACCATGATGTTGTGTCTTGTTCTCCTGAAAAGGAGTGGGGTGTCTGGGCTCAGCAGTGGGAGTTCAGGCCCCCGTGGCTGGATGTTGCAGAGCCCACAGGTGGGTGCTCTGGGGTCCTGCAGTGAAGCTGCCCACACCCTGCTTCAGAGGGCTTGGNTTTGCCCAGAGGCCATGAGCACAGGCATGATGACTTCCCATTACTGTAGCTTTTGGGAGTGGGTTGTCCCATCTGTGGCTCTGTGACAGCTCCCAGTCAGTGAAGGTCACAAGGGTGGGCATGGATTGGAAAGACAGATGCTGTGTCCTGCTTCTCCTGAGACCTACANAGAACACAGACTTACCCAAGGTAGAACCAGTGTGGAAAACAGAAAAATCTGTGCTGTGGGTCTTTCTCCTCTTTTTCTATTTTATTTTATTTTGATTTTCAAGGTAGGGTTTCTTTGTGTTAGCCCTGGCTGTCCTGGAACTTGCTCTGTAGGCCAGGCTGGCCTTGAACTCACAGAGATCCACTTGCCTCTGCCTCCAAGTGCTGGGATTNAAGGTGTGAGCCACTACCATCCAGCAGGTCTTTCCCTTCTTAGAATACCTTTTATGTCCTTAGGTCTCTGGGTTAGTAGTAGCATTGGCTCTAGAATTCGTGATTCCCAGTACATGGAGCACAAAGCCTTTTCACGAAGTGCTGAATGGCATTCTGGGAGCCTAACTGGCTGGAGGTGGGAAGGGTAGGTGAGAAGGCCAGGGGCTTCAGAGAGATTTCAGAGTTCAGGACCTTAGCGGCAGGAGAACCAACCACNCCTGGCCCCTGTGCATTTCTGCCTGGGTCTCTAGTCTAGTGTGAGTACATGACCAGGCAACACAGCACAGTCGAATGTAGTCAGGCAAATGCAGCCTAGTGCTGAGGACACTTTGGCAGAAAAGCTTGCCATCTTCATGATGGGAAGTGTATTGTTTACCTGCAATGTCACCTGAGCGGAGAAGCTGAGAGGGTGTCTGGAAGGCTGTAGATTCCTATGACATCTAGAAAGCTGAGGCTTCTGAGAATAGGGTAACTAGGCTACCATTGCCCCCAGGTGTGTGTGGGAAGGGTGGGGCAGGAGTCCAAAGGAAAATACTCTACATTGAGAGAGTTCATGGCTGCATCACAGAGGTTTCTGGGAAGCTGGGATGTGGGCTGTCCTCTAGCAGGGATTTCTGAGTAGTGGGGTCCAGGCAAGGCCTCCACATTCATCCTTGCTCTGGAGCCTTCAGAGAGGGCAGGCCAGACGTGGTAACTTTGGAAATGTCTAAGCCATTGTTGGTGTGTCCCAGGCCCTCGGCCCTGGAGTATGGCAGTGCCAACTTGGAGAAATGGTGGCTGTCCTCCAAGCAGCACCTCCTGCTAGCTGAGGTTAGAATGACAGTGACAACTCACCCCTGTAGGGCATTATCCTTGGGCCAGGATAGGGCCATCTCAGAAACCTCAGCTCCCAGCGGAGGGAACACCCTCACGATTTGGAAGATTGAGGGAGGCATGGTGATGTTTCTCTGTGAACTGTCTTTAGAGTCCAAGCCATAAAGAGACTTGGGGTGCTTTAAAAGTTATAACATTTGCACATAATTGCTATCGTGTCAGATTTATAAGGCTGAACTGTGTCAGGCAAGATGGTCTCTTTGGACTCTTAAAGTCCAAGTTTCCTTGATTGTTTCATGTTTTAGAGTTACAGTCGCAGGGAGATGCTTAGTCTGTAACATGCCTGGCCTGCAAGCATGCCCATAAAAAGCGGGATGTGGGAGTTCAGGCTTGTCATCTCAGTACCGGGGAGGTGGAGACTCTGAGTCTCTGATTGTTCTAGCCTAATTAGTGATCTTCAGGCTCAACGAGGGGCCATGACTCAAAAAACAAAGGTGGATGGCCCTTGAAGAGCAGTGTTGGCAGTTGTCCGCTGTCCTCCACATTCTTACCTGTGCACCTGTGTGTAAACCTGCATCCAAACAGGAACACACACATGCACACATGCAGAAATTACAGTGGCTTGTTTAGCGTTAGAGTTTCTAGGTGAAAACCATTTATCAGACATTCTAGGTTTTATTTGTAGCTACTTAAATTGGACATTTTGGCCTTTTTTGTTACTGTGCTATTTAAAAAAAAAGATTTGTGTGTGTGTGTGTGTGTGTGTGTGTGTGTGTGTGTGCACATGCACATGCCCATGTGTGCAGGTGCCAGAGGAGGATGTGCAATCCCCTGGAGCTATAGTTACAGGCAATTGTGAGCTGCCCGACATGGGTCCTGGGAACTGAACACCAATCTTCTGGAAGAGCAGCAAGTGTTTTTGACTGACTGAGCATCTCTCTAGTCCCACATCGTGCTATTTGACACAATTTCACTTTGCATCATTTCTATGTCCCACAATTATGTAGGACTTGTTTCTTTGCTCATCTCTTCCAGGCAGCCCACACTGTGAGATCTTGGGCTGCTTTTGACAGCCAGGGAGTCTTCCTCATAGTGACTGGACAAGGCGGGAGGAACTGATTTTAGCCTCACAGGGGAGAGGAGTAACTCAATTAATGTTCTATTGTAATTTAGCCTGGATTAATGGTCACTTGCTGGAAAATGTTACAGGCTCTGCGGTGTGTTGTTGGAAACTGAATCTCTCCCTCTATTTCTCCAGGGCCTTTGCCCCTCCGCCTGGAGCACGCACTTGGAGCTTCAGGAAGCCCCGTCCTGTTGCAATCATAGCTTCATTGTTCCTTTGTATTATTTATTTAGTGTCCTTCAGAAAATATTTCCATTGCCTTTAACGACTCTAGAGAGTCACTGGGAGCCTTGGGGACAGTGTAGGGGGTCACTAGGTTAACACTGGTCAGCCCCAGCCTGAAAGATTCCAGCAGCGTTATTGCCACATCATTGGAGACACTCGAGGGCCCTCTCATGTCTCCACTTCCTACTCTTTGCTCCTGAGATGACTTCAGAAAGTCAGTCAACCTCTTGATCTTGTGAAATCACTCACTTTGTAAAACCTTTATTAGACCACACTGTGTTTGTGAAGTAGCTGTGTGACCCTTGGTGATTCACTTCATCTCTCTGAAAACGGGTTTTCTTACCTGTTCATAAATGGAGAGACGTGTTTCTAAGGACAGGAGAATTGATTCAATGATGGGAAGGAGGAGAGGCAAAGCCTAGAGCCGGCTAAACAATCTCGGCCTCCCTCTCTTCCTCCATGGCTGAATAGTAAAACCAACAAAAATGTCTCCTAAGCTGAGTACAAGCATGGTGTGCACGTGGGTGCATGTTCAATTGTGTTTATGTGTGTTAGTGCATGCACATTTGTGCACTCCTGCAAAGGTCAACCTCATATGCCATCTTCTTTGTTTTTTGTGACAGTGTCCCTCACTGGCTTGTATCTCCCTGAGCAGGCATCAAGAGTCCTCCTGTGTCCACCTCCCCAGAACTGGGATTACAAGTGTGCACATGCTCCACTTTTTTGAAAACACGGGTTCTGGGGACTGAACATAGGTCCTCATGCTTACACAGCAAGCATTTTTATCAGTTCGGCTAACTCCTCAGCCCTGGCTCAGTTTTCTTTTGGCCCCAGGAGCTCTGCGTGTTTCTTCCACACAATGCAGATGAGGTGTTCGCACACACTAGCTACACACACCTCAAGAGTATGACCACATGCTGGGGCCAGTTTCCTCTTCCTCAGCCCACAGGTGGATGGCTTGCTTCTGGTTGCCCAGGAGAAGGCAGATTGCCAGGGTGACTGAGTGACTTTCTGGGAGGGTTGACCAGGGGACTCCACATGGGAATGTCCACAGTATTCCATTTCTCAATCCTGTTTTTAGCTCCCTGGGCCCTCTTGGGACCTCAGTCCTCTCTGAAGTCAACGGAGTAATTGTCACCAACCTCCTGGCTAATGACTCAGGCTGCCACTCCTTTTTCTCCTCACGAATGGAGGCAATCCTCTGAGGCACTTGGCAGCCTGGCTAGCTGATGGCTTCAGAGCCCGGATTTCTGAGGTCTGGTGGACTCCTAAGACTTTCTTCCTGTGCCTCAGCCTGGGCGGCATCCCTGGGCCCAGCCCACAGAGGTGTGAGGGAAGTGGTCAGATCTGCACATGCCTAGCACACACTGACATGGCTGTGGTCTGCTTTTCTCCCCCCCTCCAGAGTATAAGAAGAAGTATGGGGAGGAACATGGCTCCTGCCAGGCCGGGATGGCAGGCTTCTTCACTGAGGTGGGTGTCAGCCATGTGGCATTTCTTTCTCTTCCCTTCTTGGTGTTTGGTCCTTTCCATTTTGTGGTTGGGTGGCCCCTGGAGATGGGATTTCTGGTGTCCTGGGCAGCTGAGCCCCAAGTGAGTAGATTCTCATGTCTCTACCAGCAGACTTTAAACCTGATGAAGGGTACCAGCTGAGCCTGGAGCATGTGGGTATTGGGGGCTGGGCTGGCTCATGGGGAGATTTCTACAGAGTTGGTTTGGTCTGAGATCTATGGAAGGAGCTGCCAGCAGTTTGAATATGTGTCAGTCACCTGGGTGTCACTTCCTATCACTTCCCCCTCCTTAGCAGAGAGACTCAATTTTACACACATCAGGCTTTCCATCCCTTGAATTCTGAAGGCTGGAATGTGCCCAAGTGACAGGAACAGAATGATTTTTGACTGCGAGGACATTTTTAGGTACTCTTTACTCTATTAAAATACATTTTTTTTTATTTTGTGCATGTGCATATGTGTATGGGTGAACATACCATGGCTCATGTGTGGAGGTCAGAGAACAACTTTCAGGAGCGAGTTCTCTCCTCCCACCATGTGTGTTCCAGGATCAAACTCAAGTTGTCAAGCTTTGGGCCAAGTGTCTTTACACACTGAGCCACTGCAGTCCCCAGCCAGTCACATGCCATCCCACTCTGGGCTTTGCAAGCAGCGGTACCGTCCACGCACTTGTTCAGGCCGAAGATCAAAAGTCCCTTTGCACTCCAAGCTCATCTAAATCCTGTTTAACCCTTAGGACACATCCTAGACAACTGCCTT
Source organism: Neotoma lepida (assembly GCA_001675575.1). Taxonomy (NCBI): domain Eukaryota; kingdom Metazoa; phylum Chordata; class Mammalia; order Rodentia; family Cricetidae; genus Neotoma; species Neotoma lepida. The sequence goes on along the minus strand of LZPO01055104.1, from coordinate 465,222 downwards.
TTTGTGTCATCACCTTACTTGGTGATGGCCACAATGCTTCTACAAAAGCCATCAGCACCCCTTGCTCACTCACTGACCCCAAACTGTCTCCCATAATCCTTAATTTTTTAAAAATAAGATTTTATAAGTTATGTGTATGTGTGTGAGTGTATGTGCATGTGTGTGTGTGTGTGTGTATATGTGTGTGTTAGTGCAGTGTCCACAGAGGCCAGAGAGGGCATCGGATTCCCTGGAGCTGGAGTCACAGTTGATTGAGCTGTCTGACATGGGTGCTGGGAACTGAACTCAGGTCCTGTGGAAGAGCAGCAAGCACTCTTAACTGCTGAGTCATCTTTCTAACCCTCTCCCCCCTTTTTAAAGTCATCGTCAAATACACATAATATAAATTCTTCCATTTAACCATTTTAAAGCCTACAGATGAGTTTTTAATGAATTCTCAGTGTCATGTAGCTGCCA
>LZPO01055104.1:427009-450070 GCA_001675575.1 Neotoma lepida | reverse complement strand
AGCCCATGCCCCATCTCTTACCCTGTGTGAGGCTGGAGAGGATATGTGCCCCATGTCATATTTTCCTACCTGTTTGTGTTGTGAGACTTCATATTCCTCCTTCCTATGCCTTGTCAAATGTCTCGTACATGGAGCACATATATAAACACAGTGTCTCATTCTCAGGGGACTGTCCCTTTACCTGCCCCGATACGGCTCTAGGAGAGGGGTCTATAAGATGACTAGCTTTGGTCTCTCTTTGACTGGAAAGTCCTCAGGAGTTGGGTATCTCACTCTTTGCTCAGCTTCTGAAGCAAGGGTCTTGGTGTTTAAGGACAGCCTCTGAACACATTGTTATGATTGGACTTGGTTGCAGATGGGCTCTTACTTCGGCTCCTCCTTGTGCGCAGTTGACCTGAACATGGATGGCCTCTCTGACCTGCTCGTGGGGGCCCCCATGTTTTCTGAGATCAGAGATGAAGGGCAGGTTACTGTCTACCTCAACAAAGGAAATGTGAGTACAATATGGGTCAATGGGTATTGGGGAGGGACATCTGTCCAGTCATAGTGACTAGCACTCACTGGATCCCACTGGATGTTAATTGCACATTGGGCCATGTTACCCAGAGGAGATAAGACCTGGGTCCTGAATGAAAAGGCTTAATGATCCATTAATGGACAGTTGTAGACGGTGTGGGACCCAGAGATGATTGTATACAGTGCAGGACTCAGGGATGATTGTATACAGTGCAGGACTCAGGGATGATTGTATACAGTGCAGGACTCAGGGACGATTGTATACTGTGCGGGACCCAGGGAGAAGCTTAACAGCTATTGGGTGCTGTGTGTGGCTTTTCCTGCTTTCTCTAAATGATGTCAGCANGATATATATACACGAGGTAGTAATGGTTTCCATTTTTCAGATGTTATAAACCAAGGCTCAGAAAGGTTAACTCACTTGCCTCAAATCTCACACCTAAAAAATAAAGAGGCTGGGATTTGACCTCAGCAAGCTGGCTTCATCTCTAGGCTTTGTCACCTCTCTGGGANGTTATATGCATCTTTCTGGAAAGACGGGGATAGGATGTCTGCGAGGACTCTTGAAGAAGGAGTAGGAATTGAGTGGAAAGATGAATTGGANTGGGCCAGAGCTCTCAACGGAAAGATGCATGTGGGTTGAGTGGTGAGGTAGCAGGACCCTTACCTAGTTCAGCATGCAGTACGTGCTGGGTACCAGATGATAAACTGGCCAAGGGCTGTAAGCACAGGGTCCCTTATTCTGCAGAACCATAAAGGGGAGAGACAGGTGCAAAGGTGCCTCTTCCTCCTCTGCAGCTGGTGGAGGCGGGTGGATGGGACTTTGGGAAGGAGGGCAGAACAGTAACCAGTAGAGGCAGGAGACTCATGAGAAAGCAGACTCCAAGTGTTCACTCATACTTGTCACACTCCGTCTAAGGCACCTCACTGCTGTATGGCTACTCTGTGTACCAGGGTGTTCTTGTTTCTATTGAACCACAGCCCACTTGGGTAGTGATTTATGGCACCATGGAGGAGTGGAGGGAATAGAGTAGGTAGCCTGAGCTTGAATCTAAACCCTGCAAAATCTTATGTGAAGGATGAACAAGTAGCTTGCAATGGCTTGCAATGGATCATTTCTTCCTCTACAAAGCAGGAAGTGTCAAGTGGTCTAAACAAGATGACCATACAGTCCATGAGTAGATGTACACAGAGGGACTTGGGGTTTTCCCCATCACACTAGCAGGAAGAATTACAGAACTGGCCGTCTGTGACCAAGAGTGCTTGGATTTAACTGACCACAGGTTGAACACATGCAGACAAAAACCCATTGTTCCTGCTGACCATGTTTAGACTTTTCCTTGTCATTGTTCCCTGAATGACATAGTGTAAAACATATTTGCATATCATTTGCATTGTATTAGACATTGTAAGTAGTCCAGACATGGTTAAAGGTTAGGGGAGGGCATCCATAGGTCCTATGCAAATACTGCACTGTTTTATATAATGAATTTGGACATCTGAAGTTTTAGTATACTAGGGATCCAGACACCAATACTCCCAGACAACAAGGGACAACCTTTTGTGTTTTGGGATGGGGTCTCACCAATTAAATAAATCAAATTATCAGGTCTTTATATATTTTTTCAAGCTGCAAGTTCTGTTTATAGCAACAGAAATTTAGTCACAACANAAGACAGACCCTGGCATGGTGGACTGTGGGTGTATGTAGGTCCAAAATTCCAAAATGTTCTANACCAGGGAAGATGTAAAGATTCTTAAGTCTGCAGATGTCAGGTGTTTCAGTGTCCTGGTATTTGCGTGCCAATGACTCATGGGGACCATGGGCACTCTGGGGTGGCTTTCTGCTGCCATATGTACCATGCCCCCTCTCAGTGTTTGCCCAGAAATCTCAAAGCTGAGTCACCTGATGCACCCCTGACCACAAGCGCCACTGGGTCAGGACCCTCTGACAAGATTGCTAATGCATGCTCTGTGTGTAAAACAACCTCAAGGACTTGTACCAAAAGGCACAAGAGAAGGAAAAAATGAAAAATGTGCACTCCTTTGGTTACCAGAATCTAAGGTTCCCACCCCTCACCTCTCTATTAAAAACCAAAGAGTCAGGAATTTGAGGAAGGAAATAGATTTATTCAAGGCCAGCCCTGAGGAAGACAGGAGACTTCTTAATCTCCAATTGACATCCTGGGATGGGAGGCTCAAGAGTGCAAAGGCACAAAGGTTAAGCAGGGCTCTGGGCAGGACATCACTGTGCTGGGGAGGGCCTTCCTCCCTGAGCCTACCTCCTCTCTTTCTGAACTGGACCTAGGACCTTGGTCTTGAACCATCATATGCATTTTCTTTCTAGACGAACACAGTCAGTTCATCTGTGCTGAGAAGAGGCCCTCAGAGACCCCCTCCTTACGATTTAGAAAGCCATAGGAAAGGGCCGGGTGGTTTAAAGTCAAGTGAGGAATTAGGGAGGGGGCAGAGGTGACCATTTCTTACTCTATTGCACCTTAAAACAGTGTTGGACTCGGTGTGGTGGCTCACGCCTTTAATCCTAGTATTCAAAAAGCAGAGGCAGGAGGATCTCTGTGAATTTGAGGCCAGCCTGATGTATACAGAGAACAGCCAGAGCTACACACTGAGACCTTGCCTCAGAGAAAACAATAACACACTTTGGGGGAAGAGTTAGGCTAGAAGGAGAGCCCAGAGGAGGGACACTGTGAGGACAGGGAAGGCTNGCCTGTCAGAATTTGGCCAGGTGATGTTCAGTCCTTGGTCCACCTGCTATTGTCTTTCTCCTAAAGCATATCTTGAGCTATTTATAGACTCTCTCACTGCATAGGTGAAAGGCTTTGCTATGAGGAAAGACATCTGGGTTCCTGTGGTTCCGCCCAGCTGTTTCCTGTCCATGGTTGTGCCCTAAGAGGGTGGTGTTCTGAGCTCTGAGTTTTCACTGTGCTTTTTGCCCCCTCCTTCTTTCCCTGCACCACCATTCTGTTTCCCAGGGAGCCCTGGAGGAACAGTTGTCCCTGACCGGAGACGGTGCCTACAATGCACACTTTGGGGAGAGCATTGCCAGCCTGGGTGATCTTGATGATGATGGGTTCCCAGGTGAGTAGACCCTCTCTGGGATACGGGGTCCCTCCAGGGGCAGCAGCTTACCAGGCTCTAACTTTGTTCCTTGCTTGTGTCTGGATCTTGGATTCCTCATTCNATCCCTGAAGGCACACCAACTCCCANGGGGAGAAAGGGCAACTCTTAGAGATGAAGTGGGCACCCAAATGTCACTTCTGCACAGTCCATTCTCTTCAGCTCCACACTCCGTGCTATGTGCTTGCAGTGGCCTCTGGGGCTGGTCCACTGTGGGCTTCTTCCCATCANGAATGCTTGTCTCTGCATCTGGGATGTTCTGCCACGTTCTTGGGGAAGTGAGAAAAGAGAGAATTAGATATTTTCTTCCCTGATAGCGTCAGCCTGGTTGAGTATGTGTGTGTCAGAAGAATGGGTGATATATGTACCTAATCCCCATTTCTTCTTGGACAATGATACCCTCCACCTTGGCTTCTCTCTCTGGTATTTTTAATGCCTCTCTCCCTTACTGTATATAGAGTATACAGACATTAGGAGCCATTTCTGCAGGGTTGGGATGTGGCTCTTNCTTAGGCCAGATATCCTTCAATACTTCACACCANTGGCCNCAGATGGCTTCATTCAGTGAGAGGACTGTCATCTTGAGGTCATGGGAATACATGCCCCTGACCCTTGATCTCACATTAGCAGACACATGACTTATTAGAAGACAAGAGCGAAAAGGAAGGAAGATTCAGGCTTTGTTCCAGGAGCTGTCATATGTGGAAATAATGTTGGTGTGTNTGTGAAATGAGTGTCACTTCATCCGCTTCCTTTACCTAAAATAAAGTTCACTCCTTCACTTGCTCGCTAGCGCACTCTGGCAGGCAGGTTAGGATGGGTTGTCTTCATTTGTGATGCTTTTGTGGATTACTTCAGTGTCCTTGCCTCTGAGGATGAGGAGAGACACTTTCCTGGGAGTAAATTCTTCTCAGCTTTTGTCACTTTACACCTTTTCAATGTTAGGAGACCATTTGCTTGATGAAATGTTCAAGTAATGAACAGTGGAGAAGTCCTGAAACCAGGGAGTTGAGACCTGGTGACTGGAATGAAGGAAGCCACACTGATCTCACCCCATGTGGCTTTTCTAATTAGCTGTCTCCCCCTCAGATGTGGCTGTCGGTGCACCTAAGGAGGATGACTTTGCTGGAGCAGTCTACATCTATCATGGTGATGCCAATGGGATTGTCCCCCAGTACTCAGTGGTAAGTGGTGGGAGGAGCCGTGCTGACTCTGTGTGTGTGTGTGTGTGTGTGTGTGTGTGTGTGTGTGTGTGTGTGTAAACATATGTTTTGATGGAGGCGCCACTGTGCATAACGCTATGAGAATATAGATGAAAACATTTGGGTTTCCTTTCATACTGTTCACTAGTGAAAGAGACAAACACTTGGTACTGTTTATTAAATCCAGAAGAAATTATTATAGACTCCCAAATTTACTCACATTCAAGGATACATCCTGCATACATTAAAAAAACTGAATTCTTTTTTTCAGATATTTTGTTATTTTTTAATTGAATGTGTATGTGTGTGGGGGGGTGTTGTGCACATGAGCACAATGCCTTCAGAGGTCAGAAGAGAGTGTTGGGTTCTCTGGAACTGGAGTTACAGGAGGTTGTAAGTAGATGCGGGTGCTGGGAACTGCACTTCAGTCCTCTGCACCTCCTAACTTCCATCTATCTCTCCATCCCCAGCATCAAAATTCTCTTCTGGAGTTAGAACTATTTATTTAAGAAATATTTACTTTGACATTTATTTACTTTAGCGTGTGTGTGTGTGTGTGTGTGTGTGTGTGCGTGTGCGTGTATGTGTGTGTGTACACGTGTATGTGTGATTGTGATGTGTAGGCACACTCTCATGCATGTGGAGGTCAGAGGACAGCTTGTAGGAGACAGTTTTCTTCTTCCACCACATGAGTTCCAGGGACTGAATTCAGAGGAGTCAGGCTTTGTGACAAGCACCTTTCCAGCTGAGCCACTTGCTGATCCCANAACCACTTACCTAAAAAGAGAGATGCAGCTGCCTCTTTCGTTGACATCTGTGTCAAACCACCCGTGTATTAAGCCAGTGGCATTTAATTTCTTTTTTTTTTTTTAACTTTTCTAACTGTTTTTGGTCAGTGTTGTGAGGAGCCTAGACCAGTCTCAAACTTACTAGGTAGTCAAGGAAGTTGGACTTCTGGTCCTCCTGCCTTCACCTCCAAAGTGCTGGGGTCACCAGTCTNCGACACAATATTCCATTTTACATGGTGCTAGGGATCAAACCTGGGCCTTTGTTTATGCTAGGCAAGCATTCTGCCAACTGAGCNGCACCCTCAGGCCTNTGAGGAGTATGTTTTACTAGGGACACAGGGCTCCACAGAGGAGGGTCTGAAAGTCATCATGGGCTATTGTCAGACTTGGCATCAAGAGCTAATCAAAGCTCGGGTTTCACATCCCGGACTTGGGAACATGGAAGTGGCAAGTTCTCTGTTTTTGCCTCNTAAGCATAGTGCTCACTCAATCTTGCTGATGGTATCAAGCCCAACCCATGGGAAAAAAGGAAGTCAGGCTCTCAGCAGAAGCACGGTCAGGATATTAGTGGATGTGTGTAGAATGGTCTGTGTCTTTCTCCCAGAGGGTCAGTGACAGAAAAGAACACACCCCAAGAACGCTGCAGTCAGTTGGTAGAGTGCTTGCCTCGCATGCACTGCACGAGGTTCTGGGTTCCATGAATCATGCATGGTGTCACATGTCTATAATCCCAGAACTCAGAAGTTTAGGGTCATCCTCGGCTANAGAGGTAGTTTGAGGTCAGCTTGGGCTGCAGACCCCATCACTAGTAAACCAAAACCTAAACCAAACAAAAACAAAACAAAAAACCTTTTTAGTGAGTAAATGTTTGTAATTGAACACCTATNCGTTCAGCACTTCCTGTTCACACCTGAACATACAAGTTTGTATTTCTATGGCTGAGCTATCTCTCTAGTCTAAGGTTTGTATTTTAAGAGGCATGTGTAAATGGGGGTATGATTTCTCTTACTCCTATCCTTTATTTATTTATTTATGTGTGTGTGTGTGTGTGCGTGCGTGTGTGTGTGTAGTCTATGTGTGTGGTATATGTACACATGTATGGTACAGAGGCCAGAGGAGGAGGTCAGGACAGAGGCCAGAGGAGGAGGTCAGGTGTCCCTGCTCAGTCACTCTCGCTTCATTCCCTTGAGACAGGGACTCTCACTGAAATTGGAGCTGGGCTGGTGCCCGGGAGTCCCAGCGATCTTTCTGTCTCCATCCCCATACAGGCTCATGTGGCATTCACCCACTGAGCTGTCTCCTCAGCCCCAGAGACACAACTTATAACAGTCCCTACAAGAAATGTGCGTTAGAAGTTAGGGGCTTGCTACCTAGGGGGCCATGGGCGCTCTCTCTCTCTCTCTCTCTTTCTCTGCCCACCCCTGCTTAGTCTGTGCTTGACCCTGGCTGAGGGAAAGATACTTAGGGAGAGGCTTGGAGAGGAGGAGGAACCTGTTACTTCTTTACCTCAATCCGCATGACAGCTGTGTGAGACGGATCCACTCATGAGCCACTGGCTTTCTGATGACTTTCAACACTACATAGGGTATTAAATTTGCCCTAAGCAGCCACCTTTCTCAACTGCATTTTGGAAAAAGGCCCACCCAACAAGTTCCACTGGAAGACTCCTAGAAATGGAGACTTGTGCTGCCTTGAAGTATACCTACTTTCAGTGTGGGCATCCGTCCACACTGTTCTCTCATTATTAGATACGAGCAACCACAGCAACAACAAACTTGAGGTGATTCAGCCAACTTAATTAGAAGCTTGAAACACAGAGCCTGCATGGTTTGGGTCAGGGATGCTGTGTCATCTAAGGAGCTCATCCTCAGGCAGCTGGTGAGGGTCATTCTCCACACATCCTCCTGGAAGCTCAGGCCTGGAACTCGGAAGCTAATCACATAGAGAGGCCACCTGCGGGAGCCCCAGCCTCCCCTTTGGCTCTCCAATGTTTTGTTTGGTTGCTGGGTGGAATCCTTGCAGAAAGCTGCCGTGCACATTTGTGGTTGGTGTGGAGCATCTAGTAGGAGGCCGCGATTGGCAGCTGGAAGCCGGGCCTTTGTCAGCACGCACCCTGGCTTACTTAGCCTCCACAAAGAGAAGTGGTTTGGGGCTCTTTAAATAAAAGGGTGGAGAGAAAAAGAGAAAGGGAGAAACTGCTGTGATTATACTGTTCCAGGCTTGCTAATATGTATGCGATAAGGCCAGTGATTTAAAAGGGAAAAATAATCCATTAATGCCGGGTTCTTCTGGGCCTGGATCCTGGACAGAGCGGGCATTGTGTGCAAGAACTGGAAGAAGAAATCAGAAACGAATCTAGGCAATGGGATCGCTTTTCTTTGGCTCCAACTCATATTATTTCTGCTGGAGAAATTGTGAGATCAGAGCCTGGACTCCTCCCACGGTACTCTCTAACTCATGCTACCGCCTCCTTTTACCATGAAAAGTGTTGATTTTAAGATCCTTAGATGCCTTTCTCAGCCGAGAGCCCCCTGGGCATGTCGTGGCGGCCCCTGTGATCTTTCCCTTGCCCTAACAGACGCTGCGTATAAACCTGGTCAAGCAGAGGTTTCCCACAGTTCCTGGTTTCCATTTAGGGTTATTAGCACCGTGCAGACTTATCTTCCTGGCTTTATAGCATAATGGCCTGCAGATGTCAGTGGATAACTTAAGTCTGCATCGCCACCCCCCAAATGGACCACCCCTCACTCTCTCCCAGTCCCAGCCACAGCATACCCAAGAAACGAAAACCCACAGCAAGCTGCTTCTAATGTTCTTGGCTTCCAGAGCTGAGATGTGCCGCTTCAGAGTGTGGCTTTTACTCAGATACACACACAAGTTTGTTTAGACGGAGCCATGTGGGATGTGTGGCTAAGCTTGTTAACAAGGCGTGTTTCTGCAGCATTGCCTACGGGCTCAGCCGCCCTTTGATGCTCACATGTTTCCTGTCGGATGCCTTAACAGAAGATGGCAAGCAGCCCTCTTAGATCATCATCTCTGGGACAGTTCCTCGTAGCTTTCAGCTGCTGAGGGCAGGGGACATCCTATCTCCATCAGTAGAGCCCGTGGACACTCCCCCGGCTCCACCAGGACTTCCCCACAGTATGATGTAGTAAAGACAAGCATGGAGAAAGAAAGGCAGAGTGAGCCCCTGGGTGTCTGTGAACTTGGTTCTGTTGTGGGCTTTGTGACATGATGTGGAAATGAAGTGTGTCTCTGGTTATCCACAAGGAGACTGTAGGTTATGGTTATCAGATATCAACTTGATACAAGCCTAGAGTCACCTGGGAAGAGGGAAACTCAATTGAAGAATTGTCTCCTTTAGATTGACCTACAGGCATGTCTGTGTGACATTTTCTATGTTGCTAGTTAATGTAGGAAGGCCCAGCCCACTGTGGGTGGTGCCATCCCTAGCAGATGAGCCTGGCTGTATAAGAAAGACAGCTGAGCAGGCAGTAAGCAGAGAGCCTCCGTAGTTTGTGCTTCAAGCTCCTGCCTTGATTTCCCTCGATGATGGACTGTAACCTGTAAATGGAAAAAAACCCTTTCCTCCCCAGGTTGCTTTTGGTTAGTATTTTTTATCACAGCTAACTGGGACACTGTGGCTGGAAGAAAGTAGGAACTGATCAGATCTCAGGAAATGAAACTTTCTGGCTCAAGACGTTTGGTGTCTTTGAAAGGAACAGTGCTGCACAAGTGTGAATAGACAGCTTTGGTGGGCTGAGGGCTGGCTGTGTGACAAGTATTCGCTTGTTAAAAGTATCTTATTATTTTTGTTTTTAATTCTGTGCATTTGTGTGTGTGTGTGTGTGTGTGTGTGTGTGTGTGTGTGTAATGACTGCAGTGACTGAGGAGGCCAGAAGAGGGTGTGGGATCACCTGGAACTGGAATTACAGGCAGTTGCCTCTAAATGTGGGTGCTGGAAACTAAACTGGGAGCCTCGGCAAGAGCAGGGTGCGCTAACCATTGAGCAACCTCTCTAGCCCTGTATTCTTTTTTTTTTTTTTAATGAGTCTGTGCATGCAGACATGTGTGACTAAAGCTAGAGGACAACTTCAGGCGTCGTTCTGAGCAACACTACCCACAACCTTTGATTCAGGATCTCTCATGGGCCTGGAGTTCCCCATTTAAGGTAGACTTAACTCTAGCCAGTGGGCTTCAGGGACCCTCCTGTCTCTGGCTCCCTGCACTGGGATTACAGGCACATTCCACCATATCTGGCTTTTTATAGAGATGCTGGAGACAGATCTCAAGTCCTGTGCTTGTAAGTCAATTACCTCACCAGGTACCCCAGACCCAACAGATGTTCTTGAACTAGGCTGTCTGTTGTGATGAAGTTAATGGTGTATGAAAATGTGATATGGTAGTGGAGTTGTGAGTATGAGTCATGGGTTGAGGAATGCCTCTCAGGAGAAATGGCTGATTCCCTCCCTGTACTTTACAGGAGGCTCAGCACCATGCAGTTCTAGATGTACTAGGTCAAATTGCTGAGTGATTTCTATGAAGCTTAGAAGCATGTGGACCTCCCGGTGGTGCTGCAGGGGAAGTTTTCACATGGCTATCTTTCCAGCTGGATATGTTAGTGACCTGTCCATTTTAGGAGAGGCAAGTGAAATAGTTAGTACCTAAATAAGTAATGAGATAGGAGGGAAGGATGCTTCCAGCATTTCCACCAGTTGTGCCTGGATCAAAGCAAAAGGAGGAGTCAAGGGCGAGGGGGATGCTCGGACAATGACGTGTCTGTCCACAGGCATGGGGACCTGAGGTTGACCCCAGGTGTGATGGCACACAATTAGAACCCCAGCACTGGGGAAACAGAGGCAGCAGGCTCTCTGGGCTTGTTGGCTAGCCAGCCTAAACTACTTGGTAAGTTTCATATCACTGAGAGACCCTGCCTTAAAAAAAAACAAAAATAGTAGACAGCAACTGAAGATTGATACAAGGTGGGCCCCTAACTGCTACACATGCATGTGCATGCATGCATGCACACATGCGTACACACACACACACACACACACACACACACAAAGAATCCAGCATTTATTTGTCTTGAATTTCAACATGTCAGAACCATACAAGAAGCCAGTGAGATGTCTCAGTGGGTAAAGGCATTTGCTGCCAAACCCAAAGACCTAAGGTTGATTCCCGGGACCTCCATGGTGGAAGGGGAGAACCAGTTCTTTCAGGTTCTCTTTTTACATCCACATGTGCACTGTTGCCTAAGCAAACCCTGTACACAAATAAATAAATATAAATTTTTTTTAAAAAAATACGTTTTAGTAGACATTTATTGTCACCAAACTCAGGCAAATTTTTAAATAATGACATCTGGCCAAGGCAAGCAGTAATAAGGAAGTGTGTGATCTTCAAGTACCTACTCTAGACCTTCTGGCCATATTCTACCAACATTTGCTTTTCTTTCAACAACTTCAGACCCAGTGCCCTGAGGAAGCCAGGTTCAAACAGTCCCAGGTCCTAACTGGCCTCCTGTGACTCCGTTTTTCTATTGTCTGTTTCAGAAACTGTCTGGGAGGAAGATAAACCCNATCCTGCGGATGTTTGGGCAGTCCATATCAGGGGGCACTGATATGGATGGAAATGGTTATCCTGGTAAGCTGTTGTTCTCAAAGCATGCCAGATAACGAAGATAGGTGTGTGAGAGAAGATAGGTTGTTTTGGTTTGGTTAACAGTTGTTATTCACATGGCAGAATGGGAACTTTTGCCTGGTGGCTGGCTTCTAAAGGATTCAGCTGAGATAAGAAACTCCTTTATACAAAGTCTTGCTAAGAAAACCCAAATTCTTGGCAAAAAAAAATCTGTCTTCAAATCACTAAAAAAAATTATCCACCAAATACAAATTACAGTAAATTATATATACCATTAAAATAATATTTGCATAAATAATGATATATATAATAATATATGCTAGTAACTACAGAAAAATATATACAAGATGAAATTAATTTTCATGAAGTGTAGTCCAATATAGTCAACATTTTATCATATTACTATATAACAAAAATAGAATTTATTAATGAGTTAATTTTTTAAAATGAGGTCTTCAAAATCTGCTGTGTATTTTACACACCCAGCTCCATTTCCAGGCCTCAGTAGCCAGATGTGCTTGGCTGCCACTTAGGACAATGTGGCTGCAATCCTTATAAAGTCAACCCAGCCAGACAGCAGCAGTAGGAAGGCTCTCTGACCACAAGGCTGGGCCTCTGTCACTGTGGCACCATGCCAAAGGGCAACTGGGGCTGGTTTCCACAAGGTTCTGAGCCTGTGACTTCTTGTTTTCAGATGTCACCATTGGAGCCTTCTTGTCTGACAGCGTGGTCCTCCTCAGGTGAGATGCCTGGCTCTTGCTCCTGGGGTCATGTTCTTCATGAGTGACAGATGGAATTTTGTGGAGGAGGCATGGGGTGCGATCCCATCATTTGACTCTTTCCTTTGGCCTAGTCCTTCAGGTTGAAGGTGCTGTGTGCACAGAATAAATACTGCCTTTGTCTCCGTCATATTCTTTACCACAGAGTTCCAGAGTGTGGGTCTTAACTAGCTTATAGGAAGCTGAGAGCTTTCTGGGGCATCTTGACAGGGTTTGGTGTAACCCAACCCCTAATCCAAGGGCTGTTTGTCTTTGGTCATGACCGACCATCCCCTTCTGTTGACGTGCTATATAAACATTCCTGTTTCCTATAGGCGCCAGGCATTCAAAGGGCTGGGAAACCCTGTCCAGCCTAGTTTTTTATCTTTATAACCAGTATCTTCGCTCCTGTTAGTCCTCAACCCCAGGGACCAGGAGCTTCCTGTCCATTCACTGGTGGCGACAGAGGTGAGGGACGTGTGCTTAGGCCCAGTACTTGCTGAAGCCTAGACAGCACCATCTCCACCGATGTACTGTCTTCAAGTATTTCTGTCTGTGTGAGTCAGAGGAAGCAGAATTGCACTTTGGAATGGGAGCCAACAGTTTTGTTAATAACTCGAAGGCAGAATGTTCTAAAATAAACTGCTATGGTCTTACAGCTGGAAGGGACCCCAGAGGCCATGAAGTCCTACACCACACATGCTTCACATTTAGTCTTGCCTTCTCCTAGCCTCCTCAGAGGGACGTGGTCTCTTCTTGAATGAGGTACCCCACAGGAAGGGGCTTAGTGACTTAGAGAGAAGCAGCTGGCCACTAGATAGTTCTAAACTTTGAACTGTAAAAGTGGCAGAATAACCTTGAAGTTGGATGTGACCTAGAGGGCAGGTGGCCTGAGTTCAAGCCCTGCCTCTGCCCTTCGAGGTGAGCTTCCTGGGCAAACTCCTTGACACCCTGCTCCCCACCCCATCCCAAGATTTTCCTCTGTGAAAGACAATAACGGGAGTATTTCCCAGAAGCTCTGGGTTGGTATGTGTAAGTATATGAGACAGCCTGTGTGAGGACCAGCAGGGCTTACATAGATCTGGTTAGATTTACCTCCTGACATTCTGCTTCCTGCTCCTGTATCATCTACCCAGAAGCCCTGCANCATCTGAAGATGACTATGTATCCCCAGATAACTTGAAGTATGCCCCACATGCCTGGGTTCCACTCTTTTCCTCCTGGTCGAGGCCATGTTGAATGTCTGTGACATGGGGAGCTGCAGCAGGACCATGTCTCATAATGACCCAACAGCTCATTGTGATTGTCAGGGTCCCCCTTAGATGAAACGTGTCCTCTGGCTGCTTACAGTGGCAATGGGCTGTCTTGATACCCAGAGCACCTGTTTGTTTTTTGAATTGTATCATTTTTAACTGAAAATAAATTATCTTTCATACAATATGTTCTAATCACAATTTCTCCTCTCTCCCTCCAGACCCTCTCCCCATCCATCCAACCCATGCCTTCTTTGTCTCTCTTTTCCTTTAGAAAACAAACAGGGAAATTAAAACAAAATAACAGCAAACTAGACCCTGGTATTAAAAAAAGAAAGAAAACCACAAGAAACACACACACATACACATACACTCACACATATAAAATCCATAAAAATACAAAATTGGAAACCATAATAGATAAGCAAAAGATAAAAAATAAAGTTCAAACAGAGCATTATGAGACCAAAAAAATCTCTGAAAACACCATTAAGTTTGTTTTGTGTTGGCCATCTGCTAGGCATGAGGCCTGTCCTTTAAGCGGTTGTCAATTGTAGATAGCTTCTGAGTTAGGGTGGAAGGTCATGTCCACTTCCCCCCTCGGTCCTGGGATCCCATCTGTCTTCCCCCATGAGCTCCAAACCTAAAGGAGCTTCTCCCTGTCTCTCTCCTCCATGGGTGTAAATGTTAAATGAAGTGCCTTCACCGTGGATGGGGGACCCCAGACTCCAGCATGGAGTGGAAGGCCAGGGAGAACCACATGGGTGAGGGAGTGAGGGGCCCCACATCTAGATAAAGACAGTAGAAGACATTGGAAGACCAATGACGCCATGTGAGCTTCCAAGGTGTACGGCGATGGTGCTATCACAGGAGTCCACACCCTCATTCTCTCAGTTTATGTACACTGTCTTGTTGAGATGAAACTGGGAATGTAGGAGATGCTAAGGACTGGACAGAGAACAGGACAGACCTGGTCCCCGGTCTTTGATTCTAGCCAGTGTGCCATATACAGTAGACAATGATTGGCCAATGTTTGAGGACCACCTCCCATACACCAGGCACTAGATGAACATTTTGTGTACATTCCTGTGCTTAGCCACAGGCATGCACTCAGAGGGATGCTTCATTAGGTGATTTCATCATGGCTGAGTATAACAGTATGGACTTATATAAGCTAAGGCAGCTGTGACACCACTATGTGGTGCCACCTGTGGGCCTGCCATTATACATGTGGTCTGTCTTCACCATTCATGCGGTGCATGACTATATTCATTGTGTGCTTTCTTTCTTGGATTACAATTTGTATACAGTAAAATGTACCAGGTGGAGCATATGTTTCCATGGTTTTGACTGGTGCACATACCCATGCAAACTACACCACTGTCAAGACAAAGTTCATGCCTGTCACCCTGCAAGTTTTCTTATGCTGTTAAAAATTATTTGTTATTGTTATTGTATTGGGGAGGCACATATTAAGACAACATTGTGGAATGGATCATGTCTTTCTACCTTTATGTAGGTTCTGAGGATCAAACTTCAGTCCCCAGGCTTACATGACAAGTACTTTATCCACTAGCCATCTCACCAGGCCCTCTTATGTTCTTTTGTTTTGTTTTCAAGACAGGGTTTCTCTGTGTAGCTTTGGAGCCTGATCTGGAACTCACTCTGTAGACCAGGCTGGCTTCCAACTACAGAAATCCACCTGCCTCTGCCTTCTGAGCGCCACCATCACCACCACTGCCTGGCCCTCTTATGCTCTAATTGCATCTTTCTCTCAATAGGCATCTTCTGTAGTTTCTGTCATCATAGGTCACTTTTGCCTGTTCTAGGATTCCATACAAGTGGAATCACGCCATAAGTATTCCTGAGTTCTTTCTCTCAACTCGATGTTTCTGAGATCTACCCATGTTTTGTATTAACAGTGTGGATTGATGTCTTGTCCTCTAAACAGCTCCATGGTGTGTGTATTGCTATCACCCTCCTTATGGGTGAAGAACTAGGAGCTTTGTGGTGGTGAACTTGGTTGTCAGCTTGACACACCTGGGAAGAGAGAGCCTCAATGGAAGAATTGCTTCCATCAGAGTGGCCTGAGAGACATTTTCTTGATTGCCAATTGATGCAGAAGGTCCCAGCCAGCTGTGGGCTGTACCATCCCTAGGCATATGGGCCTGGCTGTATAAAAAAGCTAGCAGAGCAGGCCAGAGAGAGCAAGCTGATAAGCACTGCGCTTCCCTGGTCTCTGCTTCAAGGTCCAACTTCAGCTTTCCTTGATGACGAACCATAAGTTGTAAGCTGAAATAGACCCCTTCCTCCTCATATTGCTTTTGGTCATGGTGTTTGTCACAACAACAGGAAAGCAAATTAGGACAAGCTTTTACAATGGTGGTGTCACATTCAGCAGAAAGGACCAAGTGGGCATGTCCTGGCCGAGGTGACACCAAAGGTCAGTGATTGTATTGGCTGATGCAGCTTTTGGGTAGTGTTGTAGCAGAAGCCACGTGGCTGTGGGTAGGGGAGAGAAGGAGACTGGGAGACAGTGGATCTTGGCTGCCTTTCCTGTAACTGGGCAGCAAAGGAGCACATGGATTACAGGTGGTTCCGAGACAGACAAAGAGGAATGTGTATGCCCACCGACAGCTGCCGTGTTTGCTGTAGTCAAAGGCACTGAGAGAGGCACCTTGGGGTTTGGGAAGCTTTGTGCTACAGCTAAGAGAACCTGACTGGGCATCTTCAACTGTGAACACAGATGAACGTGGACAGAGGAAGGCTCAGGGCGGGTTTTGTAACTAGCCTTCCCCTGTCCCTGCCCTGCCAGGAGACCTAGAGCACCACCATGTGAAAACCGTACACTGTCCACTTTTATTAGTTACCTGGAAGTACAGTGTGGAGATTTGATCTCTCTGCTGTTGAAAAGCACTCCAGTTACTTGCTTCTTTGAAATCTTAAAAGCACTTCTGGTTCTGCCCTCTGGTGCCCCCTCACTGTTATCTAGAGGTTGGTGGGTGGCAGGTGGGCTCCGCCCTAGGAGTGTGAGCAGGGCCCAGCTCTGCCCTCAGGAAGTTTGCTCAGGAGGGCAGGTCCCCTGTTCCGGTGATAGGAGGCTAGTCCTGTGCCACCAAGGGGCAAAGGAAGTGACCAGAGAGGCTTATGAAAGATTGCTTTCCTCATCCAAAAACAATACTTGAAGTGGAAACAAAAAAAGCTGAGGGAACTGATGTAACAGATGTTGGAAGGAGATGGACCCGGGAGCCGGCCCTATCAAAGGATTCCGCTGTGCAAGCCTTGTGGAGTTAGTTCTGTCTGGACTGCTCCTGTCTCCTGCTTACCTCGCCCAGCTCAGCCGGGCTCTCTGGGAGGAGACTGTGCCTTCTCTCTGACAGCTGATAAAGGGATGGATTGGCCTTTTATCTTCTTTTCCATAGCGGGGCAGGGCAGAGTTTGCCGGAGTATTATTGTGGAAAGGAACCTAGCTCTCTCTGAAGCTGTGGATACTTTGTCTCTGCTGCCCCCACCTCAGGGATGGGCTTCAGGTTCTGGGTCAGGGTTAGAAAGAGACAGTAAGGCAGTGGCGGAGTTCAGTAACAGAGCTGAGACCACACAGGGGAGAGGAGGGAGGGAGAGAGAGGGAGGGGAAGAGAGAGAGGGCTGTTTCTACTTTTTATTGCTATAACAAAATGCCTGGGTGGTGGGAGTGTGTGTGAAGCAAAGGTTTATGTTTACTCAGGTTGAGAACACAGTCTGTCATTCGGGGGGAAGTCATGGTGTCAGGAGCATGAGGCGGCAGGTCACATGGCATCTGCAGTCAGGAAGCAGAGTGAGTGAATGCTGGTGCTCAGCTCGCTCTATCTTTTTTATTCAGAGACCCCCAGTCCATGGGATGGTACTTTCCCCAGTGGGGGTGGGTCTTTCCGCCTCACCTAACCTAGTCTAGAAGCTCCCTCACATGTTTTCTTGATGATTCCAGATCCTGTCAAGTTGACATAGTTAACCCTGACATCATTTTACACAGACTAGGGTGACATGATCTTTCTTTGTAATTCTAGCATCTTATAAGGATGAACTCAGGAGAAGACCAGGCTATTAGTTTCTTCAGGCATTATTGTGGTCTGTCTTCCTTTTGCTCAGAGTTCCCCAGTTCACTGTCCTGTCACAGCTGCCCTTCTGTTGACTTTCCTGACCCTGCAGTGGCAGCAGCAGCGGGGTCCCTGTGCCATCTGTGTGGTGTGTCTCCTCACTGCATTATGCACCCAGGTTTTCCTTTAATGTCCTTTTATCTTGGGGTTCTTTGGTCATGTGTTCCATCACCCTGTCACCCTGGTGTACTCTGAGTGAGGCTTACACACACGTGAGGGCACTAGTCCCAGTTTATGCCCCTTAATCTTGTGTCACTCCAGAAGCATGAAGGCCAGGGATCCTGAGGGGGAAAAGGTTCTCTTTGTGAGGTCAGGGCGGGTGTGGGGTGTGAGGAGGTCAAGCCACAGCTTAGGTGCCTCCTCCCTGAGCAGCTGTGCTATGGGAAAGGGATGCCTGCTTCCTTCTCAGCTTTTGTCTCGTTGCCCCAGGGGAGTCCAGGGATGCTGTCCATCCAACAGGCACTGGGGGGAGAGGGAGAGGTGGTCATGTCAGGGAGAGGGCTGTGTTTATTGGATTTTGTTTTGCCCTATGGCTAGCCAGGTTAATTCCTTGAAGTGTTTTGCTGGTACCAGCTGGGACTCCATCAATCAATTCTTTCTAGACCATATTCAATGAATTGATAGACACAAATGCAAGAGATTTGGCCAACTTATGCTGACGATGACAAGGGAGCCACTCAGTATGTATCTAGTGGTCTCTCTGTCTCTGTCTCTCTCAATATCTCTATGTCTCTGTCTGTCTCCCCTTTCCCTCCTCCCCCTCCCTTTGGCATTTCAAAGCAAGCTCTCACACGGTGACCCAGGCTGGCCTAGAACTCTGGGAAATCCTTCTGACTCAGTCACTCTGATTCTGGGATTACAGGAGTGAGCTGTCACACCCGGCTTTGCATCGAGCTCCTGAACCACGGCTTATGTGTAGACATTCCTCAGTGCATTCACGCCTCCCCAATGAAATGGAAATCGGAACTTCTTGGGTGAAATTTTAAATAATCACCCAGCATCTGGTGGTTGATTTACGGCTTTAGCCAGCTGGGTTTCATTAACAAGTAACTTGCCTTTGTTACCGGGAAGCAAACCATTAGTATTTTAGGGAATGCACTACTTTTAAAACCAGAAAAAAGTACTTAGAGAGCACACTAGCCTCTCTCTTGGGGCATTTCATTCTTTAATTAAATGCTGGCTGAAGTCCCAGGATCTATTCTGCCTGTATCGTTGTTTGGTTCTGAGAGCTGCTACTTACACAGGTCCTTCCCCCGTCCTTGTCATGCAGGGCCAGACCGGTCATCACTGTGGATGTCTCCATCTTCCTCCCAGGCTCCATCAACATCACCGCACCTCAGTGCCATGACGGACAGCAGCCTGTGAACTGCCTGAATGTCACCGTGTGTTTTCGGTTCCACGGCAAGCGTGTACCGGGAGAAATCGGTAATGAGTCACAGTGTCAGGGCTCGGGGCACCCGTCTTAGCCGGTGAAAGGTTACAAGATGGGGGGTGTTCCAAGTTCCCTCTCACTTTATGTCCCAGTGAGCGTCGTAGGCAGGGGGCCAGTGGGCTGGACACTCTCTTTCTCTGAGGCCCCTCCCTTCACTTTCCTGCTTACTTACATATTTCAATTTTACACCCTGCAGCTCTAGGACAAATGACATTGAACCTCAAGCATCCTTCTCCCCAAATGTATGAGGACTAAACTGGAGCTCACTGGGTGGGGCCTAGTGTGGGCTGGTGAGATGGAGTGCCTGAGCCTGGCCCATATGGAACACTTCACACAGTTAAAATAAAGAAACAATAGGAATCCAGAGGTCCGCCACCCCCACCCCTGCTCCATAAGCTTGCAGCATCAACTAGGTGGTGGGCCACCCCACACAACTGACATCACATCAGGATGTGAAGGTTTCCAAGGTTTAGGTTTTTAAGAGCATGGCCCTACTCTGGCATCTCGGAGAGTTTGGAAAAAGAAGCTCATACTCAGCATTTTTTATACAGTGCAGGGATGGTGCTGCCCACATGGGCCTGGGCCTTCCCAAATCAACCATCAGTCAAGAACACTATTAGGCAGTCTGGTCTGGGCCATGCCTCAATTGAGACTCCCTCTGATAGTTCTAGGCTGTGTCAAGTTGAGAGCTGTAGCTAACTATACAACGTCCTTGTGAGGTTTGCATGCAATCTAAGTGTGAAAAGCCCTACTCTGGAGTTCGCACATATGCACATCCTCCAAAACCTGCAAGAACACACTCACACCTGTAGTTCACTCAGCTGGACTTGAAGCATTCTATCTTATACAACTACATGCCAATCCCAGTTATCTCATTGGCAAGTTATTGTGATCAACTGTATTGAACAAACTCTACAATTAAACCTGTACTTACTTATGAAGATTTTTTTTTCTTTTAAAGGGAGCTTAGAAATTGCCACATTGAACATACAGCCATACGATAAACTTGAGAGGGAAGATTCATGCAATTTTTACATATAGTCCAGGGAATAAAATAATATTCTTCAAGTTCATACAGCTGTTGGGANTGGGTACTTAGTCTGATATGTCAATAGTTGCATTTTTCAATCAGCGCTTTTTTCCCCCCTATCATCTTTATTGTTGGAGTCNTCAGAGTCTGATGAAAAAAGATTCTGGTCCTCCTGGAAATAGATACCAGCGCATGATAACTAGAATCAATTAACAAACATTTCATAGGCTGCTGTAAGTAATGATTATTTTGGAGCTTAGGATCAAACCCCGGCCCTCTTGCCTGATAAACCATGCCTACCACAGACTTATACCCCCAAACCCTGAATGTTAATTTTGATGCACATTAAAAAAAAGAAAAACATTTTAGAGCTCTAAAAAAAGCCAGCAAGCAGGGTGATGGTGGCCCACGCCTTTAATCCCAGCACTCGGAAGGCAGAGGCAGGCGGATCTCTGTGAGTTCCAGGAAAGGTGCAAAGCTACACAGAGAAACCCTGTCTCGAAAAACAAAAAAGCCAGCAAGCAGTAGTCCATGCTGGTACTCATTTGCTAGCTATTCATGAGTGTCTACCTGTGCTCAATACCAGAAATGGTCCTGCACTGGAGCCCTGCTGGAGAGTTCTCACTGCGTTGTTCCTGACATGCTTTCATAGTCTCTATCCACATTCTGGCGACCATGAAAGTAACATGGCATAATGGGAACAGGAGAAGCCGAGGTGTGAGTTGAAGCAGAGTGGGCCCAGAGCTTAAGACTCCTGGGCTGAGTGAAGAGATGGCCTGGGGACCCCTCTGATGTCTCAGCCTTTTCTGGGGCCGCAGTCAAGCACCAGCTTTTCACAGACCACTAGAAGGAAATCCACAAGGGTCTGAGCTAGACCATGGCCCTTGAAGGAGTAAAATGTTATGGAAAAGGCAGGCTGTTGGACGATGTGCATCTCACAGGCAATGTGGAGTCACCTGGTTGGTTTAGCCCCTGTGCAGCCTCCCACTCAGGTCACTTCCTTAGCCTCTGTCNCGTGGTTCATTGAAGTCAAATGTCCCTTTATACTCNGAGGCTCTCTAGAGCTCTTTACCATGTAACGCTCAGGTTGGGGCTCGGGTTATAACTGGGTCATATACTTACCATGTGTGAGGCCCAGAGTTCAGTCCCCACAAGCACATGTGTGTGCACACATGGAGGAACTAAGAATCAGGTGTAAACTAGAGAATGCTGATGTCAACAGGGCAGTCAGGAAAAGGACCCTCATTTGTCTGTTGTAAGATGTTTTCATTTGAGAACAACAGCCATTGTCTCCTCTGAACACTGAGGCCACTCATGGGGTTGGTGACTGTTCCCTCATAGAAGGCAGGGGGGAGATCATTGGAGTCACCTGAGATTCCAGCCACTCGCTCCCATACTTGGCAGTCATTTGTATGTCGTTCTGCCCTAATTGCATATGGCCTCTGGGCTTGGGGCATATGCTAGAGTATAGAGGAAGTATAGCTGGGGAAGGTTAACCGGGAGGAGAGGNTTCTACTTATGCAGCTATAGGGAAGTTGTCATCTATGCTGGGGTGAGACTTTAGTAGTGAGGCTGCTTTAGGGGTCACCACACTCCTCCAAGAGCCCTTCATCCATGCTCTGTAAGCCCAATAATCTCACTGTTCCCCAAGTTGGACTTCAGGGGCGGGGTCACAGTTTGTTTTGGATTTTGCTTGGTCCTTGGAGCTCTCTAAGGAGGGGGTAGACATTTGTTTATGTCTCTGAGGGAGATCGTTCCTGAAGTGCCATTCCATTTTTTCCCTGTCATTTTCAGTAAAGTGAAGCACATCTCAATCTTTGTGGTGGAGGCAGAAATGCAGCCGTCCACCAGAGAACAAGCTGGCCATGGAGTGGGGAGTTTGGGAGGGAAAAAATGATGGCAGTTATGGAAATGTACTCATTAGTGAGGCTGAGGAAAAGGTGGCCTGCTGGAGCTGTGTAGGCCTGGACCCAGTGGTGCATATCCTTCAAGGTCTACACAGAAGGAGACTCTTGGCTCCGTAGAGCTGGGAAGACCAGGTCTTTAGGCACCAGGTAGAGGAAGGTTGAGGCTATCTCAAGAGCACAGGATCCTCTGCCCAGGGTCATCTCCTAGGCCTCTGCATTAGGAAGACAGAGTTGGGGGTTCTGTATGACTTTTCCNCTCCCATTTTAGCAGNAGAACTCTAGTCATCCTCGGTTTTGTCTGTGGAGCTGTCTGGTGATGACTGTCTGGAAAGGTCTTCTGAACTCTCAAGGCCTCTGAATCCTGTTTACCGACAGATGGTTGCATCTGGGCAGCCCCATTTGAGCACCTGAATTACAACCAGGGGCAGTATCTTCTGTGGCGTCTACCTGGTGGGTCTTCAACCTCATGACCTGTTTGGAGGATGTCTTGGGGAGCCAGAGCAGCTATGGCTTGTCCCTTGGGCTGCTGCTGCTTGCCCTTGGGCCCTAGTGGGCTAGGGCATGCACACCAACTGCCTCTTCAGTCTTGTTTAGCAATGGGAAATCTCAGCTCTCATTCACCTAGCAACCTGTGTTTTACCAAGTTTCAGGGTGGCCAGTCAAGGTTATTCCTTCCTTGGGGTTAGCAGAACCTGTGAATTTGAAGAAGGGACCTTGTGCATCTGGGACCTAAATCTTGAAGTAGAAAGGGCACTACTTGTCCCTCTGAGAGAGTACAGTGAGGGCTTTGGGTTGTGGAGGAGGAACTGGGGAGTGGAATTATGGCTGTTGGGGCCAGGTGCCATGAAAAACTCTTGCTGGTTAAGCGGATAAATACGCAGGGGGGGGGGCAAGGCGCTCTTCTCCCTCCAACCTTGCAGGCCCCTCCCTCCCCTATCCCTATGGGCAGAACCTCACAGGGAGCTGCTGGCAAATTTGTGGGATCCCAGCCCCAGGGCCACAGCAGAGTGGAGAAAGGTGGCCTAGAACTGAGAACCAAGAGCAGCATAGCCAGCCTAGAAGCATCCGGGCTCATGGGGATCTGAAATATTAAGGCACGTCCTGCTCCAGAGAGCACTGGCTCTCAGAGGACCTTCTCTGTGCTCCCTCTGGTCTCTGGAGAGGCAGGGAGGTGAGAGAATGAGCCTCAGCCGGGCGGTGGTGGCGCGCACCTTTAATCCCAGCACTCGGCAGGCAGAGGCAGGCGGATCTCTGTGAG
>LZPO01055104.1:415651-426880 GCA_001675575.1 Neotoma lepida | reverse complement strand
ATTTTGGGCTCTTTAATCAGCAGAGGGTGATGAAGTTCTGCCAGACCTTGTGCTCAGCCCTGGGCACAGGGCACAGAGTCACATTCTAGCAGGAGTCTCCTCACTTGCCCTTCTAGACATGTGCTGAGAGGCATGCAGGCTGGCTTCCCACTCTGGCAGCGGGCAGCCCAAGAACAGGTTTATCGCACGTTTCACTAAGCAATTTCAAACAAGAGTTCGGCTCATTCCAAAGAGCGTTCTCAGACACTTCACCCTTGGCTCAGGGGCTGATTGTGGCTTCTCAGAGCCTCCTGGCAGCCACAAAGAGGGACTGAGCCCTGTACCCAAGAGTGCTGTGGCTGTGTCTCTACCTTCTTGGTGGCCCTGGGCTTGCCTGTCTAGAGGCTGAGAATTGCAATTCTGGACTTTTACCATAGCATCAAATGAAAACCAGGAAGGGTTGCGCCCCAGGGAGTTACATCCCCACTCTGCTTGTTCAGGGATTGAAGCCAGGGTCTCATTCACGACACGAGAGCACTCGATCGCTGGGCTATGTCCCCAGCCTGTTTTGCACTCTGATCCTCTACCCTCATGTTCCCAGGGCTTACAGACAGCCCGACAAAGCTTTTCATAAGAGAGGCCTCAGCATTGCCAGCAGACAAGCTCTGGATCCCAGGCCCTGAGGGAGGGCCCCNAGATCATCCACGGGAATAACAGAAATACAGTTGGAAATAGATACCTTGTGTCCAACNCTCCCCCTTCTTTTTCTGAAGTTAGAAGTGGTGTGTCTACTCGGGAGAGCTTTTGCACGATGAGAACATCTGCAAAGCTTCCCGTCCCCAAAAGCATAGGGATGAGACCAAGGAGAGCCTTGTCAGGGAAGGAAATGGGGTTACCTAAGAAAGTAATTACTGCCAAGTAAATATTGCATTCCTTGGAGGAAGATGGAGAGAATTAAGGAAAGCTAGTAAAGTGGAAATATCCCTTTCCCCTCTCCTGGGAGGCACCAAGGGAAGCTGAATAGTGCTGGAAGGAGCCTTGTTCTGGTGGAGACTCGGGAATGATTCGGTGTTGGCTGGGATAGACCAGAGCCCCAGTTGATTCGAGACAGCTGGCGCTTGCCCCAGCCCATGTGGGGGGCCCTTGGGAACCAGCTTGGGGGGCAGGGAAGAGAAGCAGGCAAAAGCATGACTGGGTATGATCAGCTTTTCCATCCACATGACATCATTCGACATGGCATAGACACAAACTGCCAGAAGGAAGAACCTGATGTGTCATGTGCTATGGGAACCCGCTCTAATCTGAACCAGCATCATGCTCTCCTGGGCCGCATTTGGAGAGCTGGCTTGCATTAAGGGGTTGCTGCTGAGGCCAAGTTGCAGGCCTGAGGCACCGCCCCCACCCCAAGCAAGCTGATTGGCTGCATCCCAACATGCTTGGGGCACTTGAGCGGGAGCTATTTAAAGCTGCCACTGGTGCACAGGGATTCAGAGTAGACTATTTCTCCTTACCTTTGGCAGCTCCCAGACTCTGCACTCAGGTGGGGTTTCTTCATGTGAATCTTGCTTGCTTCTAGAAGTGAGAGTCTGCTATAGAATGAACTTCTATATATTTGTAATGTCAAAACAAATTTCACATCAAGCACGAAGGAGGCAGTTCTAGAGAGGAAATGTTTGCAAAGCGATTACTCTTGGTGACTGGGTCTGTCTGGGATCAGGCACCTGAACATTTGAGAAAAATCTACTCGGTTAANGGGTTGACGACACCCACGTGCCCCACCTGGAGCAGAGCAATGGCCTCATCCTCAGCTCTGCTCTTTGAGCTGAAGCTTCCTCCCCTCCCATAAGTCTGGAGGATCCTCNCTGGTCACCACTGTGGTGCTTTGAGGAGAAGGTGGGTGCTTTGCTGCTTTGCTTGCAAAGTACTCAGCACAGCTCTGGGCATGCGTAGAAGGCTGAAATCACCCCCCTTTCTCAACTTGCCCTGTGTTAAGATCCCCCCCAACCCAAATATGTTC
Source organism: Neotoma lepida (assembly GCA_001675575.1). Classification (NCBI taxonomy): domain Eukaryota; kingdom Metazoa; phylum Chordata; class Mammalia; order Rodentia; family Cricetidae; genus Neotoma; species Neotoma lepida. Next base: position 424,884 of record LZPO01055104.1, on the reverse strand, counting down.
CCAAGTCAAGGGTCTCTGGGCACATCTTAGCATAGGGATGAACCCCTGCAGTACCAGCCTATAAATGGGGCAGAATACTGGCCTAGGCAGGATTCTCCAGAGGAACAGAATGGGGAGATTGGAAATGGGGAGATAGGAGTGAGGGGGGAAATGTGGGGTTAGTGGATGGGTTTTAAGGGATTGGCTCATGAGGCTGTGGAGACACAGAGCTGAGCTGAAGCTGCAGTTTAGGTCTGTGGGTAGGCTAGACACAGGACTCCTTATTGGAAGATTGAGAGATTATTCATATATATATAGTACATATATACATGTATATATATATTATGTGTAATATAATATGTTATTTTCTCTGCAAGACTTTCAACTAATGCAGCCCACCCACATTATAGAGTTTGATTTGCTTCATCCAGAGGCTAATGATTTAACTGTGAATCTCATTTTTAGAAAATCTTCACAGTGGTGTGTAGTTTAGGGCTTGACTAAATATCTGGGTACCGTGGCCCCACCAAGTTGGCACATAAATTAGCCATTCTAGCAAACCACACAGAGGGTATGTGATTAAGCATGCTCTGGGGGTCCATCAGACTCAGTCCTGCTAGGGAATCTGGGGAGTCTTCGTGGGACATGCCTCAGTGTGAGGTGCCCTAAGTGCAAGGAAACCGGTGTCTTTCTACTGCCTGCTGCTCAGAGACCTGACTCCTGCCATAAATGGGAGGAAGCCCTTAGTGGAGGCAGAGAGATTTGGAAAAGGCCAAGAGGCTGTGAGTTGGAGTCCATAGCATCCACTCTGTCTTCTGTTTTCATTCCCATTCTCAATGAGCTCATCGGATCTGTTGTCCCTTCCAGAGGGACAAGGACAGCTCTCATTTGTCACCTGGGAGGATGGCTGGACAGGGNCTGTTGAGACTGCAGCTGCCACCCCCACTTTGGTTTATCCAGCCCTGGCTTCTGACTTGTCCTCCAGCAGTGGGCATCTCCAGACATAATCTTGCTAACCAGCATTTGGAAGCTCACTTCATTTGAACATAACCACTTGTACTGTTGGGTTGTTGCTGCTTGGGGTAAAAAGATTGGCTTAGGGTTCAGCTCTGGACCTTTGTCTGTGCTTGGTTCTGCCATTTCTGCATTCCCAGAGTAACCGGTTTCAGGACAGGTGTGGTAGTTTGAATGTAATTGGACCCCATAAGCTCATAGGGAGTGGCACTATTAGGAGGTGTGGCTTTGTTGGAGTGGGTGTGGTCTTTTTGGAGGAAGTGTGTCACTATGGGGGAGGGCTTTGAGGTTTCCTATGCTCAGGATACTCCCCAGTGTCTCAGTCAACTTCCCGTTGCCTACAAGATGTAGGACTCGTAGCTCCAGCACCATGTCTGCCTGCATGCCATCATGCTCCCCACCATGATGATAGTGGACTAAACCTCTGAAACTGTAAGCCACCATCCCAATTAGATGTTTTCCTTTATAAGAAATACTGTGGTTATGGTGTCATTTCACGGCAATAGAAACCCTAACTAAAACTGAAGTTGGTACCAGGAGTGGGGTATTGCTGTGATAGGCCTGATCATGCTATTGTTTGAAGGAATATGGACTTCAGGACTGTGGATTAGAAAAGCAGATGAATTCTTTAAGTGCTGCTTAATGGGCCATGCTAGTAGGAGCATGGAAGACAGTGGTGCAGATTAGATCTGGAGAGCTCTGGATTCTGCCACATGGTAGATGTTTCTTGGACTGGAGCAGATATTTTACCTTTTGGAGCCTCAGGTCCCTTTTTCCTAAAGGATTAGGACATGAGCTGACCTATAGAATGTCTTCAAGGCCTTGCCAGTCTATGCACACACTCCACTTGTAATGCTTGCTTGTGCTCCATGTTTAGGGAAGTTAGGGAAGTTTAGCACAGTTAGGGAACAACATTTCCCCTAGCTGTTCTTTTCTTAATCGTAGAACTATCTTCTCAGAAGATCCATGTCCCGGGTCCCTCCTGGTGACCCAGCTTTGCCTCAGAAATCACCTGCTTGTTAGAATAAGTAAGTTAGGGCATCATAGCCTTCACTGGCTAGGAATCTGCCATCTGGGCATAGTGGGAGCCACGATATGGCAGGGTCCCAGGGAAACCATTAGATACAACTAAAATTTGCTGTGGTGCAGCCACAGATGGCCTGCCAAGTCACCTTTCTTCTTCCCTGTTCAGACTTCCCTTGGTGGCAGGTCCTTTGATGTTATTTAAGGACATGGCTATTCCTGTGAGTTGGCTTCACGTACTTAAACACTGGCAAGCCACTGGCTTCAACGAATGGCCCAAGCTTCTGACAGACGATTGTGTGGAGATGGCCTGGGATGGCTCATCTGCCTTCCCACTGGTCAGCTATCTCACCTGGACATTTTAGAATCAGAGATTATTGTTTCTCCACCATAAAAACTACACTTCCTAGAGCTAGATAAACGACTCAGTGGTTGAGCTCTGTAAAGGACCTAAGTTTGGTTCCCAGCAGCCAAGTTGCCTGTACCTCCAATTCCAGGGGATCCAATACTTCCTTCTAGCCTCTTTGGGCATCTGCTCTCATGTAGCACNCAATCACATACACACATACACATAATAATAAAATAAAATCTTTAAAAACCACAGTAATTTCAGAACCCACAGAAGAGTTAAGGGATAAAATGGCTCCCAGAGAGACTGGCCCCTGGCAAAGAACAGTGCTGTAGGTCTGCTGAAGTACATCTTACTGGATAAAATGCACGGCTNTCTGCTTACTTACAGGTTCCAGAGTAACTGAGCAAGGTCTATTGGGTTTACCCAGCATGCATTTGGCATCATAGCATCCTTCTTTCCTTTTCCTGTTCTATACTGTGTGCAGGCCAGTCTACTGTCCAGCACTGCCCTCTCAGGTATAGGGCTGAGTTTTCAGGAGGAAAGCATGTAGGAGTCACCATGGCCAAAGCCTTGACGGAAGGACAGGCACCATGAGAGTAGAACCAGCCCCAGTCTGTGCCTCAGTTTCCAAGTGTGGAGCTCTATGAAAGTGGACTTTTTTTTTTCCTGTGCTGTTGACTGATATCTCACTGTGCCAGTGCCTGGTGTGCAGTCTTGTCGTTCCACCATGGGTGACACAGAGCTGGAAAGATGTCGTGGCTGAGAGCAAGGCTCGGCATTTGTGAGAGATACTGAATTATTGCAGCACATCCTTGTCACATCATGTGGTTCAATAGAAGTCACTTTCATGAAGTCAGCAGCTTCTAGTTACATTTGACAGGTGATGCTTGCCTATAGGACCACCCTATGCAAGGTAAAAGTAATCATTGATGTGCATGTATATTGGTGGTTCTGTTGGTACCTCACAATGGCATGAGGTCTAAACAAGGAAAAACCATAGGTCTGATGTGCATGGGATCCCTGGGAAGACAGGCCATCCTGGTTCTGCCATGGCCTGGTTACAGGCTCCTGAGACGGTCTTGATGTGGGTGCAGGGCAGTCCTCTATATTGTGTGAACTGTGCGCGGGGTCTCCACAGAACTGTGGGGCTGGGTGGCCTCACTGCTGGGTGTCCGTCTTTGCTGATGCCTTTGACCCTTCATTTCTTGTCAGACCTGAGTTACAATCTGACCGCTGATGTGGCCCAGAAGGAGAAGGGCCAGCTGCCCAGAGTCTATTTTGTGTTGCTGGGAGAGACTGCCGGCCAGGTGTCAGAGAAGCTGCAGCTGACCCACATGGAGGAGACATGTCATCACTACATGGCCCATGTCAAGGTCAGTCCCTTCCTCTTTTAAATCCTCAAATNTGACCTCTACTGATCGATGGCCATTTGGACCTAGCATGAGCTACTTTTGTTTCATTATGTAGCTCCGACATTCACAGTTCTAGTTTACAATATGCATTTCTTCTTTTAAAGTTAAAAGCTGAAGCCATCTTATTTATCTTTAATTTTTTTAAAACACCATTGCGTCGTGGAAGGGTGCACGCCTGCCGTGGTGTGTGTGGTGGTCAAAGAACAACTCTGCAGTCCGTTCTGTTCTCCGCCTTTGGGTGGTTCTGAGGATTGAACTCAGGTCATCAGGTTTGCAAGGGAAGTGCTTTGAATCATCTCACTGGTCATCTTTGACTTACTGTGCTGTCCTCAACCTCTGAGAAGGGTAGAGGATGCCAGAAGACCAGTCTCTGGCTATGCCTCGTTCTCTTGGGACATTTTCATCCTCTGCAGCTTGTCAGTCATTGAGAAGAAAGCGTCAGTAGCCATGCTCTGAGCCTCAGATGGCTTCATTCCTGATGCCTTTCTTGGTGGTCCACTGCATGACATAGTAACTCACAGTCAGAGTTAACGCATTTTAAAACTGGTTGGACACAATTCTCTTGTTGATTACTTTCTATTTATTTTAGGAGTGCATGTTAGGGGTCTCTTTCCTTTCTCCAAATAAACTTCCAAACGTTTTTCTCCTCTTGAAATTATTGGCTAAATATATTTTGCTGTAATTCAGGAAGCCAGGCTTTGATTAATGAGTGGTTGCTGTGCAGGATGGGAATCCTGGCCATGGTCACTGCTGTAGAGCCAGAGAGCAGAGGAGGCAGACGGACCCAAGATCTGGCTTGGGCATTTGATGTAATGCCTGTGGGTGAGGGGTTGAATCACCCAGACCTGGTGTATGAGCACTATGTGTGAGTCTCTGCCTCTAAAATGCTCACCTTGAAAGTAGTCATTAGCATCCAACAGTGNTCAGACCAGGGTGGTACATGCTGCAATCCCAGCACTTGGTACAGAGAGGCAGAAGGATCATGAGTTCAAATTCTGCCTGGGCTACCTAGAGAGTTTCAGCCTAGTCTGGGTTCATATGGTCAGACCCTATCTCAAAGCAAAACAAAAGATAAACATTGCACAGTGAATATAAAAACTTTGCATGGAATCTGATAAAGGCACTCAGGATTATTATTCTTTGGTTGGTTGGGCCAGACATAATTTCCAACATTCTAATGTTTTTGATTTACATAAATGCCAGTTTTGTACAGTTTAATCTAATGTTATTAGCCATAGATTTCTAGCAGATGGACTCTGTAAATTGAAGTGTCTCTCCAGTGTTGCCTTGTTGGGGTCATAGTCAGAACAGCTGCTCCTAGGCCGTGTGTAGAGAATAACCTCCATGTCTGTGGCACGTGGTCTGGCCTGGAGCCTCTGAGTTCATACCCTGAGATGCTTTGCAGTGGGGCTGGGCTCTGCCTTTTGCCAGACTCATGTCAGGGCCTGCCCAGGCCAGCTGCCCTTGACTTGAGCTGCTGGCCATTTAGAAAGCCACCCATGTTCTTATTAAGCCTGCCCTGCCCTTCTTGATCTTGGATTCCTTTGGCTTCCAAGTGACCTTACGGGTGTGGGCTGCTCAGGAGAGGCTCATGTGCAAACCTTAAGATGTATCAAATGGTTGTGTTTGACACTTGCTAGGGTGTGGGGCATCTGGCCTTCCTCGTGCTAAGTCTGCTCCACAAATCTTTCCTCTGAGGCTCTTTGCAACTGCTTGCTTTGGCTGAAAAAGTCAGCAAATGGTTCATAACAACTAGAAGTCTTGAAAGACAGAGCCACAGAGAACCTGCTGCAGGCCCTGGGGAGGTACATCCAGGGAACAGCAATAGCAAAATTTGAGCTGGGGAGGAGCTGTTCCTATGATGGCCTCTGAGGAAGGTTGCCCCGGAGGTTGATCTAGCCTCTTCAGTTACATATACTTAGCAGATATAGCATATAGAAACGTAAGATTTCCCATTAAATTTGGAGCTTAGATAAACTGTTTTTTAGTGTATATACCATGTCCCCTTTTCTTAGTGGCTTCTCCTTCTGGGGTATTAATCATGATAGGTCACTGAGATCCAATAGTATTACATGGAAAAAATCTAAAAATAATAAATGTTAAACAAATTTTACCACAGGATATTGCAATTCTGTTTTTAATGGTTATTTCTTTGCCTAATTTATGAACTTTAGCATAAGTATGTATTTATAGGGGGGATATATGTTTGATGTTATTTCCAGTTTCATANAGCCACAGAATGTCTTGAACATGTCCCTGTGGATAAGGGGAGACTTGGCATCATCCAGTACTGCACGGGATGCTGTGGTTGTTGCTATACTACTGCAGACGGACTCAACAGGCTCCAGAATCACCTGGATGGCAGACCTCCAGGCAGGCCTGTGAGGGATAATCTAGATTAGGTAAATTAAAGTGGAAAGACCCACTCTAAAATTGGACAACACCATTCTCCAGGCTAGGGCCCTGCACTACATATAAAGGTGGATGTGAGCTGAGCACCAGTATTCATCACTTTCTGACTGTGGATGCAGCGTGATCCCCTGCCTCAAGCCCCCGCCACCAGGACTTCCCCAGCATGGGGGACTGTCCCCTTAAACTGTGACCCTTAAAAAGCCCTTCTTCCTTTAAGACTGCTTGCCAGGTGTTTAGTCATAGTGAGACGCAGAGTAGTTGATATGGATACATACACAAATTTGTTTGTTTTTGAGACAGTCTTAAACTGTCACCCATGCTAGGTTGAAACTCCCAGACTTGCCTCAAAAGCAGTTCTCCTGGTTCAGCCTCCCAAGTGCTGGGATCACAGACATGCATCACCATGGCACTTAGCTGAAATTCACTTGGCATCCCCTTGGCATGTCTAGCTCTAGTGGACCCTACGTGGGACTTCTAGGGCTTCTCAATCAAAGCCTAGCCGACCAGAGCAGAAACTGAGATGTGGTTAGAACAGTTTGCAGGCTGAGAACAGGGCTCCAGAGTGTGGTTGTNCGGGCAGGTTCAGGAAGAGAAAATGGACTGGCTTTCATGGATTTTACCTTACAGTTACTGCTTGACTGCTCTCGGGCAACCAGATGAGGTGATAGCATATACCAGAGAGAGACAGAATTCTAGAGTCTTTATAGCACAAGAGCCAACTCGGTTGTTAAGAAATGCTCAAAGTCATGAGTACTCACTAGCCACGAGGGAAGCTTTATCCTACAGTTACTCTCTGGGCCCTAACAGAGGACCTGGGTGAATGGTGGAGTACACGGGTGAGGGGAAATGTCAATGAGCTAGCTAGCTGTCCCCATTGTGTCACAGCTGGCCTAGGAGCTCACAGACATAGCCTGTGGTTTACAGGGTTTTGAGAAGACAGCTGTGGAGGCTGTGGCTTATGTGGGGGCTGAGAGCCGCAGCAAGAATGGGGGAGGGGTATGTCAGTGCTTGCTTCCCAGCCTGGGGGTATAGACTGGAATCTGTGAGTCAGGGCTGAGGGACCATGACACGGTCTCTATTGCACGGCCCGGCTCTCAGCTCTGCAGACAAGTCATGGATGATAAATGCAAATGCGCCATCTTATCACACACCATATGGCCAGCAGACAGGCCAGCACTGGGGCCACGCGTGTTTGGTTTAGGCTATCTTTAGGCATTTTTTTTTTCTGTCTTTAAGCCTGTTCAGTACTCTCTTGTTTTCTTTCCCTCTTTCTCNCCCTAACTTTTCACTCCATATATGGTAATGTTCTCCACTGTGGAGGCCAGCTTGGACCAATACCTGCTTCTTGAGCTAGCTGTGTGGTACCCTCATCTGTTCTTGAAGGGACCCCAGGGAGGTTCCAGTTTTGTGGTAAGCCACTTCTTCCTCTTGGGGAAGTGCTGAAGCTGTTCCAGGTGCTTCCATGGCTGCTCCCCAGATGTCATGCACCCCACTTATCTTTCCCTGTTCCACAACCAGTCCAGCTTTGAAGGTAGGACCCCCTCTACTGTCTGAATAGAGGTCTGGAGATCTCCAGTTAGACCCCATGGTCACAGGTAAAATCCAGAGCACTAACTCTTAGCTTCAGGGCTCCCAACTACTCAGCCTCAGTTTACCTTCTTTGCTTCATCTTCTACTTGCACACCGCAAATGCTCTGACTCTTTGATGAGCTGTCCTGTCCCTTTTTTCTGTAGAACCTGCCTCCCGTGCTTTTCTACCTTGGGCCTTGGGCTCATGTCTCTAGCTCCTCGATTATCTTAGGTCCGGTTCTTGTGTCTCNATNGAGCCATGCACCTCTTGCTTGCTTTTTGCATTCTTCCTGTCTTAAGGTTGCACCCCCTAACTCTTTGGTTTCATAATTTCTCTTTAAACCAGATGACTTGTAGCTCTTTTGTAAAGTAAGAGGGTTGTACCCTCTGTAAACAGAAAACCAATTTTTACATGCCTAACACGGAAAGCAACTNTGAAAACAAAGCCCACTGAAGTCAAAACAGTGTTGNTGGAGTCTGGTCATTTTCATTGTTCCCCAGTCTCTGTGCAGGCGCCTGTCCTCCCTGTGTGTTAAAAAGGGAANTTACTAGACCCTGAGAGAATTGAAAATATTAGGATACCATANTGCTGTTTTCNCCCTAATGCCACCAGAAAGATGAATAGGGAGTTGACCTGGAGATAAGTTTTTAAATATGATGGTCCTTTTATAGAGCCATGCCTNAGTGTCATTGACAGAGCCAGCATTAGCCCTCTTGGAAGCCTTGGTCATATTCTGATTGACATGCCTCTACCCACCTCATCTGCTGAAGATTTGACTGTTCCTGAGGAGGCTGTNTGTCCACAGGTCAGCCCCAGTCACAGTCCTGGACCCTAGGAGCCTCTCTGGGGTTCCTACCTTCTTCTGTAGATGGTTCTAAGCTACCCGACTCCTGCTTCGGGACGGTAGGCTCAGAATAAACACCCAGCACATGGAACTATGTTGGAATGACTAATTGGGCTAGCTGGAACTTGGGGTCACTGTGAGCTTCTGATACAGAATGGAGCTTGCATCTCTGAGGAACCAGCAAACGGTGTTAGGAGGAGGTGGGCAGGAGAGCTTGGGACAGGAACAAATGTCCCATGACCACTCCTTCTCTGATATGACCATTCCTTCACTCAGACCACAGGTGACTTCTCACCTTCAAGTCCTGGACAGTACCCCAGAAGCATGTCCTGTACCTCACATTAGATGAAACGTGGGACAGGCCAGTGAACAGCCTCAGGAACCAGGCAACCATGGCAAGCATGTTGAGTTAAACACAGGTATGGGAGGAAGCCTGCACATGCGGCCAGCTCTTCCCTCCCTCCTGTGANGATCAGTAATGACCTCTAGGAGCCCTCGGTAGACCTGGAGGGCTGGTGAGATGGCTTGGCAGGTAAAGGCACTTGCTGCAAAGCCCAACAATCTGAGTTTGATCCCTGGGGTCTACATGGTGAAGGGAGACACCTGACCTCTGAAAGCTGTCCTCTG
>LZPO01055104.1:381276-391959 GCA_001675575.1 Neotoma lepida | reverse complement strand
GCTTGTCTTTGCCTTGCACATGGGCCGTCTGCACATGCTTCCAACACCTAGTTGATATTTGGAAAATCTGGAAGCTTTCTCATTTTTGTTTTGTTTTACTTGTTCCTACTTTAATCACTGCTTTTCGTTCTAATGTTCTGGTCTTTATAATAGATTGTGGAGACGTAAATCATGTGTCCAGAATGAAGATGTGTATGGCTTGGCAAGATTTCCCACATGATGACTTTACATCAAACTCCTTTCAAAATGTCTTCATGTGTTGTGTCTTGTTTAAACCTCAGGNTGATCTTACTAGATTCCCTTAGTCACATTTTTCAGTTTGCATAGTGACACCTTTGAGAAGTGACTGGTCTAGACTCCATGGGCAGTTAACCACAAAGCTGGGATTTTAACCCTGTCTGCTTCTGAAATGATCTTCCTAGTGTGCATTAACACTTGGCTGTTTGCCTCTTTGGGTTCTCTCTCAAATTCTTTTCATTGAAGGATGGCGTCTCTGTTGCTCTAATTCTGATACCTTCATTTTTAACATTTTTTTCATTATGTGTGTATATCTGTTAGTATGCGTACATGTGTGTGGGTACCTGTAGAAGACTGAAGAGGGTGCCAGATGCCATGNAACTGGGGTTACAGGCAGTTTTAAGTCATCCAGTATGGATGCCGAGAAGTGAACTTGGGTTCTCTGCAAGATTAGGAAACTCCTAACAACTGAGCCATCTCTCCAGCCCCAACAACCTCAAAATTTGGACATGTGAAACAACCATTTTAGTGTTCTGGTGGAATCTGTGGGTCACATAGAGTGGTCAGTAAGGATTTCATGATGTTAGGGGCATCAGCTGGAGAGATCTGACCACAGGGCTAGAATTACCTAGGCATCTTCATTCATATATCTGGCAGGGGCAGGGACCTCAGATGGGATGTCAGCCTCTCAATGTGGACCCTCTGCAGGGACTGCTTTGGGATTCTTGGGGGCATGGCAGTGAATGTCTCACAGAATNGAGAGGAAGTATGTTATGGTGCCCGTATGACCTAGTCCCAAAGTCACAGAACATTGCCTTGGTGCTTAAAAGATTCACAGATGGCTCAAGTTTAAGGCAAATACAGGCAGATATCACCAGTCAGTGAAGCAATGTCAAAGTCAAGTTATAAGAAAGCAGATACTAAGGAAGAGAGCACATGTCTATATGAGCTTTTATGTGATGTAGATCTGGGAAGCCAGAGNTGAAGGTCCTGAGAGGGGGAGGCCAAGGCAGTTTGGATGTAGTGAGAAGGCAGATGGCAATGGGGGNTACTGGGGCTATCACCCCACAGATAGATGTTCTGCCCAACTCTGAGCCAGTCAGAGGGAACAGGACACACAAGGTAGACTCCTTTGGGACAGTCACTTTACACAGAAGGTTCAGGACTCAACAGTATATTTGAAACTCTGACCTTATTATTTCTACTTAGTGTAAGCCCTACAAAGTTCCATGCACTATCTATCTTTTCAGTGTCCTGCCTTTCTTATATGTAAGTCAGATGAGAAGAAAAGAAATTAGCACCCAGAGAAGATTGGCTGTAAAAGTTTGCTTCATGTTGATGTCAAGTTTATTTTTGGTTCTATTAATCTTCATAGAGCAAGTATTTCTCCTGCGATGGGTAGTGCTGTGTTCCCTGCTCATTTGCCACTCCCTACCAAAGTAAGCTCACTTTTATTTTTAAATCCTCCCCGTGTTCTAAGAATGTCTAACTTTAAATAATGGTTGGAGAAGCTCCAGGTTAAGAAGAGAGTAAAATCCCTCTGCCTTTTGACCTTGGAGGTAGGATCAAGTGTGGTGTAACATACTATTAGTCCCGAGGGCCACCTTGGCTGTCTTTTCCCTATTATTCTTCTCTGTTGTTCCATATTCATGGAAGCCTTGCAGCCAAAGATTGTTCTATTAAGATCCAATCTGAAATTAAAACTTGAGGTTTTAACCGGTAAGCTGTGAAGCTACTGAATGCCCACGGGGACAGGCTCACCTTTCCCCAAACTTCCTGAGTTGTCANGTCTTAGCCCCATAGTTGATTCCTTGAACCTTTGGAAAATCCAGTTCCCTGCTGTTTCCATCAGTGTGGGGAATGTAACTGCAAACCCCTGGAGCTCAAGGTCACAGCTCTGCAGCTGAGCTCTCTTGAGAGGGGGATCGGCCCTTCTGGGTGGTACAGACTAAAGGTCACATTGAGAGTGAGTCCACATCAGCAATGGAGCCTCACTCTGAGCCCAGGCTTCCGGAGGTGGAACACAGCCTCAGAACTTTCTAGAAGACCTTGGTCTGGAATTACCTCCAGGGGTCCTTTTGGTCTATGCATAGAGTCTATTTTCTTGAGACAGTTTTCCTGAACAGGCCCTAAGTCAAGGATGAAAAGGGAGTGGAGGACAGCNATATATAGTTGGATTTTGAAGGCTGGCCATTAAAGAGAAGAATGTTGGTGGCAAGGAAATGTAGGCAGTCATAGAATACTTGTCACTCCATGGTACCGGTGCCCCATGCCACTGGTGTGTACATTCCTATTTGGTGTAACAGACTTTGGGTTTTATTTACTTTTTATTTATATGTTTGTGTGTGCNTGTGTGGNTTTATATGTCCTATGTGAGTGCAGATGCCTGTGGAGGCCAGAAGGGGGCATAAGATCCCCTGGAACTGGAGTTACAGGGGTTGTAAGCCACCTTTTGTGGGTACTANGAACTGAACCCGAGACCTCTGCAAGAGCAGTAAGTGCTCTTAACCCCCGAGCCATCTCTCCGGGCACCTCTTCCATCACCTGTTTAGTGGTAAATAACAGTAAGATTTTTGAAAAACTATTGATGATGACGACTAGTATTTATTGAGTGATCATTATACACAGGCNCATTCTCACCTCTTTACCCAAGTGGTTTCTCTTACTCTTTACCCTATGAAGTTCATACTGCCATGCATCCACCAGGAAACAGGCCCAGAACAGTGACTTTGCCCAAGGTTTGATATGCAGAAAACACTGAGATACAGGACATAAACCCACTTTAACCTTAACCCAGGAGCCTGTGATCTACAATTGAGTATCTCCCTGGCACACACTCTGTGTGCATGTGTGGGGGGGGGTAGTAAAAGGATAGCTGTAAAAATGTAGCTGTTNGATAATTCCACCCCTGTGCATTTATTTACCCCAAACCAGGCAGTTTTAAGAGTGTGTTGAGCGCTGTGGAAACTGGTCATAAACCCCCAAGAATTTATTCTTCTGATGATAGTTCATTTCATAATTGAATTTTGAGGGGAATCTGAGTTCATCTGAAAAATCTTTCTCAAAGGACAAAACCTCACAANTGACAAAGAGTTGGCCATAAACCCAGTGAAGTTCACAGCCCAACCCCAAGTCCAGCAGAGCCTCAGTTCTGCTGCTGTTTGTTAAGTGTGTCCTGGGGACTACTGGTGGGTCTCCAGCAACACAGGTTCCATGATTGTCCCCAAATGCTCATCCTCAGGGAAGACACAGGTGGCTTTGACATGGTGTGCCTTGAGCCCTTGGTAGTCAAGCGGCAGGTCTGGGAGCCAATGGAGAAGGGAAGGCGTTTGACCTTGGCTTGAGATTGCCACTTAACTTTTAATGGTAACTCTCATGTAGATGCACTCTGAACAAGAAATCCTGATTCTTCCCATCTATGAGATAAAGCCAGGCTTGTCACAAAGTGACACCTAAACATTAAGCCCTTGATTTTATCATGAGAGATTTTCATTTATGCCACTGTGAGGTAGGCCAGGTGACTTTCTACCTGCAGTCATTGTCCACTTGGAAAAGTCATGTTGGAAAGGGTGAATGAAGTAGGAGTTGAGTTAGGGGAAATCGACAGGGAATTGTTTAGGAATGTCATGGAAGGCAATCACATGAGCTTCAGCCACCATCCCTGTGGAGACAACTCTGAAACAGAGGTGATACAGTCAAGGCTGCATTCTGGCATTGAGCTAAGAAACNCGTATTATGAGATGCCTGTGGTTAACCCCACANGGGCTGATACTAGCACCTCATCTCATTGGACATGCAGTTCCTAGGCTCTGTTTCTCTAACATGTTAGAGGTGATCCATTAGTGAAAAGAGCAGGGAGATCGCTGATGCCCTGAATTGCTTCTGTGACACTGTCCCATTGGATGAGGGGGCATTACCATACTACTCATTGCATGTGGCTGAACACCCAACTCTATGGCACTGCTTTAAAGGAGTTTGGCTGGATACGCAGTGACTGCTATTATAAAACCTAAATGATGCTTTTTGGCCTCATCTAATCAAGAGTGCTGTTCCAGACCCTGTGGTAACAGCTGTAAGAACAGCAGGCCTTTTTGNGATCTTCAGAGGCAAAGGGTGCACTTGGGCTCCCTGGAGACCTGTAAGATGTGACCACACAAAGCTCCAGGACCCACATTGAAACCAGCTGTTTCTGCTTTTCATCTATCATCCAGTAGGGTTTCCCTTCCACCTTCGCTTGTATTTCTAAAATATTCCTTCAAAGGCACCGAGAAGTCGCAAGGATGATGGCTGCAGAGATGAAGTCATTTTCAGTGACTTCTTTAGTTTTGGGTCAACAGTGTGTGACTGTGAAGTAGCCCCACACGCTCATGCATTTGCATACATGGTCCCCAGCTGGTGGTGCTGCTCTGGGGGACATGTGGAATCTTGGGGATGACGGCTGAGCCAGTAGATGTGGGTTGCTGAAAAGTGCAAACCAAGTACCCGTTTCTGGTTCTTGATCTACAGAGAAGTGAACAAGNGACACCACACACTCCCCACACCCTAGCTACCATGCCTTCTCCCAACCACCATGGACTGATAACTGCTCCCCTCCCCCCGAAAACCATGAGTCCAAATACCCCCCACCTTAAGTTGCTTCTGCCAGATGGGCAAGAAAAACAAGTGAGAGAAACAAATCTCATCTCATTAGTAGCTTTTCCAGAATAATCTATTTCATTTGGTTTTTAATTAAGTTGTGCACAAGAGGAACAATTAACAAAGCCTTCCATTGTCACTCTGTGAAGCTTGCTAAGGTTTTCATAAGGACAGTAAGTATGTGGACCGTGCAAGATCTAAGTCGGCTTTTGGAGACATTCTCATTTGGCCAAAGACTGTGACTTACAGTATAAACAGGGGCTCAGTGATTCCCACGTTGCTCCTTATTCCCAAAGGGCTTCACTATTATCTTGTGCTGTCATCTTTATGTTGTCTTGGGGGAGGGATCTGCGATTCTTTGCCTGGGCCATTGTTTACTTTGTAAAACTTATATAGTTTTAAAGAATTCTGGATATTTCATCTCAGACCCAAACATGATTTCGAATGAGGAAAAGATATTTTTGTAAGTTCGGAATTTTTAGTTCTAGGAAGAATTGGTGGNGGGGTAGTAGAGAGATGAAGAAGTGTTCTGTTGTGGGAGGCCACACTGACTCCTGCTTTTCCTTCAGCTTTTAAAAAAACGTCGTGTTTCCTGTGTGGGTGGTGGGGGTGGGTGTGATTTTGGGATTTTTGAATGTACTGCTTAGTGTTGCTAAATTTTCGTTGCTCAGTAGGAAACTTTGGGTGAGCTCATTTTATAGGGAATGACATGTGTTGTGGGCCAGAGTAGGGAAAGGGCAGAAAAGCTGTCGCCTTTAAAAGGGCCTGCCTCCTCAGAGGCACAGGCTGTATTTTGGTGGGAAAGTCAAGGCCAGTCTATTTTGGGGTAAATTTTCAAGTTAGGTCACAGTGGCCCTTCCCCAGACCGTGCTCGGCNTTTCTTCCTGATGCCTATCCTCAGCCCTATAACATAGTGTTCTTCCACATCAGCCTGGGATGTGCCTCTTTGGTTACATTCCGTGAAAGACTATTTGGTTTCCTGGCCTACAGTTAGAGAGACAGAGATAGAGAAGAGAGGCCTGCTTGCCATCATCTACCATCTTGTTATGCTAAGAATCAGTCTTCCTGTCTTCCTCCCTCGCGACCCCCGGCTTCTTTTTTTTCCCTTCTGGTTTTTGAAACAGGGTCTCACTATGTAGCTCCGGCTGTTCTGGAACTCTGTGTAAACCAGGCTGGCTCTGAGTTCACAGAGATCCACCTGTCTCTGCCTCCTAAGTGCTAGGATTAAAGGCATGCGCCACCATCAAGGAAAAGCCTCATCATGGTGTGAAGGGAGAAAGAAGGCAAAGGAGATAGATTTGCTCTTACTCCTCTAGTCAGCCTGAGGGATGAGAAGGAACTGAAGGGTGAGGAGCAAGCAGGACTGGTGACAGATACGTGGAGCCAGATCTTGNCAAGGGTGGGAGACCTGGTCATGTCTCACCACCCCGTCCACCATCATGGAGTTTCCCATCCTTCCCATTCGGTATTCTGAGAACCTCTGATGTCTGGCAGCAGCCTTCCCCCACAGCCCCACAGTCCAGGGTTAGTACTGTCATCAGCCTGTCCTTGTGATGCCTCACTCACTGACTGCAGGATGCCATTACCCTTTCAGGTGAGGCTGAGTTAGTCACAGGTAGCAGAACACCCAAATAAGAAATATTAAGGATTGGAGGGAGGTGTTCTCACATGGAAGTCATTCAGGACTCAGGTTAGGGACTCTTTATAATCATAAAGGAATGAAGGAACCTTCTGTCCATGCAACTCTCAGACTAGGGCTTCCAGTCTGAAAGCCTCCTCAGGTGTCAGCACACTTGTCCGGGTTCCAGCCTGCATACCCAAATGGCAGTTAGGGAGAAGGAAAGGCACCTGCAAGCCCATCTCCCCGCTGTGTCTCTCCCTTTCTAGGAAGCTTCAGCTGCTGGCTTCTGCTTGTATTTTGTTGACTGCTACTTCCAGGGAGACTAACTAGGAAATGCTGCTCTTTACTACAGGCAAACTGCAGGCTAGAATAAAGTCAAGTTCAGCTAAAAGAGAATAGCAGAGAGTGGATGCTGNCCAGACAAACAGCAGTCTGCCTTACATGAAACACCCGACATGTGAACAGTTACATCTGCTGGCTGCTCTAAAGTGCTCTAGCCATTATGCAATATCTAACCCTCCTATCAGACCGTGGGCTGCTTGGAAGCCTCAAGCAGGGGATAACCCCTCCTTCCTCTTTGTACCAACATATGACATCATTGTTAAATGACTTGGGTTCAGCCCCTGCCTGCCCAACTCCCCTTTAATGGGTCTACAGTTCTAAGTGTTTTCTTGTTAAACGCTTTTGAATAATTTACTTCCAGAGGGCTTGTACACAATTATCTAATTCGTTGTTAATGCTAAATGTTCCACAAGTTTTCCATAAAACTGGAAAACTAATTCTAGGTCATGAAAATGAGCAGTTATTGGCACCTACGCGCTTTTACAANCTAANTCCAGATGTTAGAAAAAGCAAGACAGAGGGCTAAATCAGATCAGTATGATGAGAAATGGAGATCTTTACGGACAAAAGGGAAATATTTTTCCCTGTTTTGTTTGAGTTTAATGATGCAGAAAGACAGAGGTGTCTGAGGACACTCACGTGAGGACATGTTTGTAAAGAGGCTGGGAAATCCCCTGGAAATCTAGTTACATAAATGAATGCTCCACCACAGGAGACTGCCAGTGGATGGAATCAGGCAGGGTAGGGGAAGGGAAGGCTCTTGCCACTTGCTGTCAGAGAGAGGAAACTCTGAGTGGGCTGGACATTTCNATGCCTTGGTTGGAGAGTGTCTTTGGTGAGCCCTAACATGTGACCAGCTGATTCACTTTGTCCTTTAAATCTCCAGAGAGGCGATGTAAACAGCTTCTAGAAAGAGGGAAATGGCTGCTGGTCCAGCCCTCTGGCGTGGAAGCNGAACAGAGCTGAGGCCAAAGGCAGGTGGAGGCCTGCCTTGCCATTGCTTGTGTCTTGGCTAGGGTTTCTTTTTCCGTGATAAAACAAACTGACCAGTGACAGCTTTTGAGGAGGAAAGGGTTTGTTTCAGCTTACACTCTCATCTCACAGTCCATCATTGAAGGAAGTCACTGCAGGAACTCACGCAGGGCAGGGCCTGGCAGCCTGAACTGCCCAGTCATAGAGGAGGGCTGCTTGCTTACTGGCTTNCTCAGGCAGCTTTCTTACGGCACCCAGGACCACATGACCAGGTGGCACCACCCACATCAATTGTCAATCAAGAGAATGCTCCGAGGCTTGCTTGCCCACAGGTCAATCTGGTAGGGGCATTTTCTCAACTGAGGTTCCTTCTTCTCAAATGACTCCAGCCTGTGCCAAGTTGACATAGAAACTGGCCAGCACATGTAATTCTAGTCACATAGCGATCCTAGGTTGTTGGGTCTCTCCCCTCTTGCTCTTTATCTTTCCTCATTTTTATTCTAGAATATGCTCCTGGATGCAGCTGTCCTGCTGTCTCCAACACAGCTCAGGCTCCAACCTTTAGAAACACATGAACTATGCATCTTGGGGGAATTCCCTGCTGCATTTCTGGGTTTGATTCTGAAGAGTAAGTTAGGAGGTCAGGTCAAAAGAGCTTGGACTTGAGTGTCTAAAAACTCTGAGTGTCAAGTTTTAGCTCCACTGTTACCAGCTAGTCATGTGACCCTGAACAAGGTGCTTTACTTCTCCAAAGCTCCGGAACCTCACCTGTAAACTGCTGTTCATTTCTGACTCAAGGAGTTTCGGGGAAGGTTGGATGAAATGATTTACAAAGAAAACCTCTTGAGGGTTAGATGAGAACATACCGTGTTGTGTTGCTTGGTCCTGCAAGGAAGTTGCTGTTTACTTAGGCCTGGGTGTTTTTAGGTCACTCTGGCTCTATGGTTTGGGGTGGGGGCAGGGATGGAAGCAGACAACGCAACTAGGACATGAAAACACTGGGCAAGGTGGCTGGACCACTGTGGTCCCAGTGGGGGCAGAGGATGTAGATGGGTTGGGGGCGCTTTTTGAAGGTAAGGACAGCAGGGATAGCTGACATGGACTAGGGAAGATCAGCACACATCCCAGTCTTGGTGCTGAGTAGTGAGGCTATGGCACTGCCTGAGAGCTAACTGTCAGAGACATCTGTGCTCATGGGTGACACCCACAGAGTGTTGGCTGCTGAACGGTAGTGTCTGGGGCAAGAAGGATGTGGTCAGTCTGTGTTAGATGCTTAACCCAGGGGAAGGGGCCAAGTTCTGCTGTGGCTCCTGATTTGAAGGTCTTATGCTCCAACCATCTACCCTATTTAGATGGCAGCTTCCAGAATTGTGTTCAGCAAGGTTTCGGGACCTCTAATGTTCACCTGCTTAAAGCCCTGGACATAATTGCAGGGCTGTGTAAAGAGAGAAGGAAATTGAGGAAAGCTCCTGCAGAGGAGGCTTTGGGATGAGTTTTGAGATCAGAGAAGCCTGTCAAAATCTGGGTGCTCTAGAGGNATCACTATCCTCACAGCCACAGATCTCCAAGGAACTGCAGTTGACTATATCTCAGGAAAAGTGACCCAGAAATCTAGGTTCTGAGTCCCTTGGAGAAACATTGTCTTAGGGAAGTTTCTTCCTTCCTTCCTTCCTTCCTTCCTTCCTTCCTTCCTTCCTTCCTTCCTTCCTTCCTTCCTTCCTTCCTTGCTTCCTTCCTTCTTTTTTTTTAGGGGTTTCATTTTTTTTGTTTTTTTTTAAGACAGGGTTTCTCTATGTAGCCTGGCTGTTCTAGAACTCACTCTGTAGACCAGGCTGGCCTCCAACTCAGAGATCTGCCTGCCTCTGCCTCCTGAGTACTAAGATTAAAGGTGTGCAACACCACCACCACCTGGGCAGGGGAAGGGGGGGTCTATGTGGCCCTTGCTATGGTCTTTTCCTTTTTCCTTTAAATACATGAGATTTTTGCCTGCATGTATATCTATGTACCACACGCATGCTGTGCCTGCAAAGGTTAGAAGAAGGCATCAGATCCCCTGGAACTGGAGTTACTGACAGTTGGGAGAAATTAGTGCTGGGAACCAAACTCCAGTCCTCTGCAAGAGCAGTTAGTCCTCTTAACCACTGAGCCATCTCTCCAGCACCTGCATTTTTTTTTTAAAGGAAATCAGTTTGGTGGCAGCTTCTCTTCCTATTCATAATTCAGACCCTAGAATCAGCCTGTAGGGGCCTCTCATCCCAGGAGGAAGAAACTGGGCTGCATGTGTTTTGTGCAAGTATTCCTCAGATAATGACCATAGCAGTAACAAGTGCCATTTGCACTTACGAAATCATTGTCACTGAGTCAGAAGTGAGATAAAAGTCTTTGGCAAATCTGTAAAGAATATTTCAAAGAGAAAGAGGCCAGAATTTATAGTGTCTAAAAATAGCCACTGAAGTGCAGCTGTGTTTAGCTTGTCAGAGAACCTGTTGAGTCGAGACAGGCAGGGGTTTTATTTCTCTGGCCCTGAGGTCATCAGTCTTGTTTAAGAGGGGATCGCAAACATTTCCAAATAGGGATTGGTTTGGAAGGGAGGAAGATGGCTGGATGCACTCAGAATCCTGAGTTTCTGCTCCTACCCTTCCCTCTCACGATCCACTCAAAATCTGCTTTTGGGAGATGGAAGAGTCAGTGGNGGGGTCCCTGGCCGGTGGGATGCAGACGTCCTGGTGATAGGTTGGTTCATCTCTGGTACCTGTGAGGGAAGCCTGCTCCTCTGAGGATTGGTGGCCTGGTTATTCAGGACTTACGTTTTAAGATGGAGAAATAATGTCTAGTGGAGGGAAAAACAGTATGACCTCCCTAAGACTGAGGGGCTT
>LZPO01055104.1:285429-314653 GCA_001675575.1 Neotoma lepida | reverse complement strand
GCACCTGTGGGGACACCTACAGTCATTCCCCTGGACACAGAGAATTCCATCTGAGCTTCTGTGGACTTAAGAAAACACAGGCTCAAAGAGGAGGGAATTGCTATGGTGGTTTGTGTGGGCAGCCACACTGAAGACATGTGGGGCTGCCTGGGTGGCTGCAGCTGCATAGCATATACCTAGTCACACCTGCGGGGCCTCACAGACCCAGAGACCGGGGGAAAGAGCTCGGGGCTCCTGCTCCCGTGTCTGCAGGAAGGATGTACAATTAGGAAAACTTGCTATTTCAGAATATATATTTTTTAACCTGCAGCCATTGATGTCACTCATTGGGAAACATCGACCCCTAAGGGAGTACTTGTNAAGGGGCCATGATCTCTTCAGTCATCAGGCTGGCAGGCTTCCCCAAACAGCACAGGTGTGTGTGACATAGTGTGGTGTGGCAGTGGCTGGGCCAAGGCAGCCGCCTGCTTCCTTCATGACATCAGACATCCGAACAGCCCACAGAACTTGGGAACTCCTCTGCCTCTGCCCCTTCCCCCCACCAAAGGATTTTAGTCCTTAATCCAGTAGTTACAGGGAATGAACCTGATTCATTCCAGATGTCCCAAGACTTCATGATTCCAGAAACTCCCAAGGTAAAAGCTGATGAGGCTCCGAATTCCTCTGCTATCGGGGAAGCAACGTTTCTTTCAACATTTACACAGATGGAACAGGAATCACTTGAGCCACCTAGAGGGAGGGTAGGGGTGGGGCCTCTGGCCAGCTGAATTTCCTCATTAGAAGAAACAAAGTTGTTGATGCAAGTCCTGGCCCTACCATTATGAGTTACTGGATGACTTGGTGCTGTGGCCAGAAAGTAACGTGGGCTGACTGTACTTCTCTGAACCTTGCTGGGAGAACCACTGTTTTGATGCATTTCTCTTTAGTAAATGTGTTTTACTTTCACTGTATGAACATAACACTGGCCCAGGTGGGTGTATTTAAGGAGGGTAAAAAGCATCTGTACCGTCGCATAACTTGATCTTCAGTTCAGGTATTCAGTCCTCAGAGCCATCTCTCCGACTCACTGCAAGTATCNGTGAGGTGCCTTACAGAGCCCTCCATCTCCAGCTGGAGCTAAGTACCCTGTGAGTCTGATCCATGAGACTGGAAAGGATTCATAGAGCATGGCCAGATACAAAGCACACCTCAAGCTATGCGGCACAGCTCACTGTTGGAGAAAGTTGGCATTTATATATGTACATAATATATTCTATTTAATGATAGTGGTTTGGATTTATGCATTGTTGAGGATATAAAAGGCATACATATGAAAGTTGTGCTCATCCTATATAATCCTCAGGGAATATGTCCCAAGACTAGTAGAGAATGCCTGAAACCATAATAAAATTTAAACCTTATAAACTGTATTAGCTGGGGTTCTCTAGAGAAACAGAACGGATAGAATGAATAAATGTATTCATATAGATAGGACTTAATAGCNTGGCTTACAGCTTATGGTTCAATTATTCCAACAAAGACTGTCTCTGATGGAAAATCCAAGAATCCAGTAGTTGTTCAGTACATACATCTAGANGTCACAGCTAGTCTTCTGTATGTGCCGGAATCCGAAATACCCGTGAAAGAGTGAACTCACGAACTCACCAGTGAGAGTGAGGGCAAGCAGGCAAAGAGCAAAGGCTTCTGTCTTCCATGTCCTCATATAAGCTGACAGCAGGAGGCGTGGCCCAGATTTAAGGTGGATCTCCCCACCTCAAATGATCTGCATTTAGGAAGGGCCTTCCCACTTTAAATCACTCAATCAAGAAAAATCCCTCATGGGCATACCCAGCCATTTTGGTTTTAGTTAATTCCAAGAGTAGTCAAGCTGACAGGCAAGAATGGCCATCACATACACNATGTTTTCTTTCTATACAAATCAGGTACAGTAAAATTACTAACAATAAAGTGGAATAATTATAAAAATATGCTAAATAAAATGGTTATTATTATAGGATTAGTATTGATATTCTCTTTGAGCCCATTATTAAGTAAAACATGAAAAAAGATTTGAATACATGGACTCTGACACTAAAGTCCCACTCCAGTCACCACGTGGTGGCTTGAGTGTGAAATGTCCCCCACAGGCTTCTCCATTTAACCCTCAGTCCCCAGGTGGTGGCACTGCTTGGGGAGGTTATGGAATCTTTAGGAGGTGGAGCCTTGNATGGCGGGGGGAGCGGGAAGCAGGGCAGGCTTTGGGGATTATAGCCTGTCCTGCTTCCTGTTGTCACTCTCTCAGCTTCCGGTGTGTGGTTGAGATGTAATAGTGCCACTTCCTGTCCCTGTCATCATGCCTTCCCTGTCATTATGGACTCTCTTCTGGAACCAGAAGCTAAAATAAACATGCAAGTTGTGTTTGGTCNTGGCATT
This sequence comes from Neotoma lepida, assembly GCA_001675575.1. NCBI lineage: Eukaryota > Metazoa > Chordata > Mammalia > Rodentia > Cricetidae > Neotoma > Neotoma lepida. The sequence goes on along the minus strand of LZPO01055104.1, from coordinate 312,241 downwards.
TTATCACAGCAATATAGAGTAACTGTACAAGCCACGTTCTCTTTCCAGCACCAGGATGCCAGTTGCTTGTAATCACTGCTTTTCACNCTGTCCTCTCAGAACTTTTCCGGTTCTCCTTATGATTCTGTACCTAGTTCCTGAGTTTGTTCTTGGCTCTTTTGTTTGTTTTTTACTTTTGAGACTGGGTCTCATGCATCCCAAGCTGGCTTCAAACTTGCTATTTAGCTGAGGATGATCCTCCTGCCTCCACCTTGTAAATGCTGGTATTACTGGTGTATATCAGCAGCCTGGTGCCACTTTCTGGTTTAATTCTTCCTAGTGAACTGACTGGCATAGGCTATTTTCCTGTGTGGAGTTGTGAGAAATGTAGACTTGAATCCTGGTACCCACTGGGATGAGGTTAAGTAGTGTTGCCATTGGTGAACAAATAAGTTAATGAGCCATGTACCTTGTTTAATCTCTGAAGCCTTTAACTGCAAAAGGAGGAAGGTAAGATGTTAGTCACTGATTCTCATAAGCCTCTTAGTGTTGAAAGTTCCTCAGTCTCTGTAGTGTCATCCAATAATACATATTCATAAATATGGATGCATTTTCCTCCCTCTGTTCTGGAGATAGTTTTTATCATTTACCTCCTGTGTCTTGGTCTCAGCCTTCATAACACTCTTGTCTGGGGAGTATTTGATGAGGTCACTTAGTCTGGTATCACACCCCTGCAGGCTGATGTTGCCAGCTTTTAACTTTCGATGTATAGACATGTCAAAGGTCTGAGAGTGGATTTTTGTGTTGTTGATCACAGATCAGTAATTTTCTATCAAGAGCGGTTGCCAGTGTGACAGAAGAGAGGTCCGAAATGTGGCTTAAAATAGAAATGCTTCCATAAGAAATCCAGGGAGCTCTGGAATAACTCTGATATATGCGTGTAGACTTGACCGTAGGGCTTCTCGGCTTTATAAACAGCAGCTGAGGAGTGACCACCATAGCTACGTTCTAGGACCGAATGTTGTCTGTGTCTTGGAGGGATCTGCAGCTGCCTTCCTAGGGTCTTGCAGGGTTCTTGCTTGTGCTTGCTGCCTACCATCTCACTCTTCTCACCGTGATCCTTAGTCAGTCTCCTCAAAGAGAGGTACATTCGAAAGCACAGTAATCTATACCCTCAGGCTCACCAACAGGATATCTTATGTGCCTAATGCTTAAGGCATGGTAGTTGAGGGCACAGGCAGCATTCTAAGTACTTACAGTCTTATGAACAACTGCCAGTCATAGATGACTTGTACAGCCCCTTCATGCAGTCCTCCAATGGTCAGCCCTGGTTACAAGGTGTGTTTATTACCCATGNGCATCAGGATTGTGAGGACTGAGTAGACTGGAAGTAACTGTAGAAATTGAAACCATACGGAGCAAGGGACGTAGCTCAGTCAGTATAGTGCTTGCTGGACAAGCATGAGGACCTGAGATTGATCCTCAGAACCCACATAAAAAGCTGAGCATAGTGATGCTTGCTTGTAATCTTAGTGCTGGGAAAGTATAGACAGATCCCGGGGCCTTACTGGCCAGGCAGCCTAGCTTACTCGGTGAGCTCCAGGCCAGTGGCAGACCCCATCTCAAAAACAAGGTGGGTGACTCCTGAGGAATGAATCTGAGGTTGACCTCTGGCTGCAACCGCCATAAANACACACATGTGTTCCCTGCAGCCCCCACAAACACATACATGTGCTCCCTCTTGAACACACAGAAGAGAGAATGAANCTATGGTACCTGGGNTGTACCCTTGTGGAAATCGCCTGTGGACCACAAAGATGAGGTTGTGTGTTACCCAGAACCTGGGGCTCCTTCTACAGGAGCCTGGACCCCTCATTTTTGTAAGCAACAGGATTAACTGGTGGCAGTCTCTTTCTGGTGACAGGCTTCACCCATTGGCTATTTCCTGTTGAGAACACTGGCAGAGGACCTCATAGCAGGCAGAATCCTTGCTCTCTAGATTCCTTCTACCCCTGCCCTGAGTTTCTGGCCTGGTTCTGCTACCAGGAATTGCATCACTTCTGCCCATCAGAGGTGCTTGGAGTGGGTGACACCTCCCCTTGCTACAACAGCCCTCAACAAGTGACTGCCCAGAATAAGTGCACAGATATTCCTCATCCCTAATGGGATAGCTCAGAGGCTTGTGCCTGTCATGGTTCCTGAGTATTCTCAAGAGTGATGAAGTTCCCGGGTACCCAGAGAGGTCACTGGCTTGATGCCACAGCCCTCATCAGCTGCCTGTTCCCCAGTGTCCCCCTCCCTCTGTGAGTTTTGGAGATCACTCCTAAAAATATCACTTCTCTCAAACCTATCTCCTAGAGTATCCCATGCTAAGATGTTCCCGTTCTTTCTCCATGTGCTCATGGCTCGCCTGCTTCCCCCAGCATATCACTTGTGACGAATGGTACTCACTTGCCTGATCTGTAAGCCTTGGACATCAGATTTAGGTAAAATTAAAAAATTAGTTTATGGGGAAATTCACACAGATGCCTTCTCTTCTTTGGCATTTCTCAGTACTCACAAGGCTACTTAATTTATTTTGTAAATTTTTCATGCAACACACTTTGGTCATATTCCTTCCCCTCCCCCAGCTCCTTCCAGATCCCCCTCCCTACTCACCCCACTTGATAATTTACAAGTGGGTTTTTAAGAGATAAATACTATCTCTGTGGCTTTTCTTTCCGGTGCTGGGANTAAGCCTGGAGCCTGACACTGGCTAGGCGAGCACTCTACCACTCAGCCACATCCCCAGCATTCAAGCTGATGTTTTTTTAAGTAACCAATTTGATTTACTTTATTTTTCCTGTAGTTGTAATTGGAAAATTCTCTTTAGTGATAATTTTGATGGATATAATTGACTTGGATGCACTTAGTAACCTTGCATAGTTAGCATCCTTTACTTAGGCCACTTTGATGCCAGCAGCAAGAAGAAAGCATATTTTATGGTGTGTAGCTTCTACCTCGAGGCAAGGTCACAGTTTAGGTCTTTAGGAACATTTAAAATTATCCAGTGGAATCAATCATTGAGCGTCCTTCATCCATTTTAGTTCCTTCCTGTTGAATCTTTAGAACAGTTTATCTGGATAGAGGAGGGAAGCTCTCTTCCCATAAGGATTCAGCACAAGTCATTGGTAACATAAATGCATCACATTTACCCGGTAAGGAGCATTGGGTGGTCAGCGTGTTGTATGGAAGGAACGAGGCCAGTGAACCAGTGCAGCAAAGAACCTAGGGCTTCACCCAACTCCAGCAACGTCTGACATTGGGGACAGTGAATGGATTCGTGCTAAAGAATTAGGAACCCAGTAACACATTCAATAAGTAAACGCTTTAACATGTATTAGTATAGGGCTGCAGAGAGGGATCAATGGTTAAGAACACTGATTTTCCAGAGGTCTCAGGGNCAATGCCCAGCACCCACATGGTAGCTCACAACTGTCTGTAACTCTAGTTCCAGAGGAACTAACACCCTTTTCTAACCCCATAGACACTAGGCATGCATACAATACACAGACGTACGTGCATACAGATATATATATATATATATATATATATATATATATTACAAAGATATGTTCTGGAGGAATTTTTAATAAAAAGTAAGGAATATGTGTCCATCAAGTTATGGAAGTGCTAGAAGATGGGCCTTATAGAAACAGCCCAGTTTAAATCTTTTGGTGACTATCACCGATGCTTTTCATGTGAAAATACCAAAGAGATCTATGTTCAAAAGAACATGACCCACTTAAAAGGCTGCACAAGCAAATTAGAACTAATGGGAAAATTTATCAGAGGATAAAGTTCCTTGAAAATTAGAAAGATTGTTCTTCAATAAATAAACAAGCACCCATGGAATGTCTGGCGCACAAACTGTGCACAATTGTTTTAAACTCTTGGCAGGACTGTCTAAGAAGCTGTTCTTCACAGAGTCCTGTTCTATTCAGATGTCATTAAAAGAATCTTTCTTGCCAGCGCCCTTCCTAATGGAGTTTATTATATGAGAGCCACAGCCTGGAGAGCTAAGGGCATTTGACACTAACTCAGCTCAGACCTAGCATGGCTGAGTGACCTCAGCTGAGTGGGCCGTCTCTTAGACTCAGCTTCTTCTATTGAGAAATGTGAAGCTTGAGCTGATGGTCTGCTGTGGAGTTGTTGGGGGTGTCTGTTTGCTCATTCAACAGTGGGGCTCATAGAACTCCCTTGGGAGAGGCCAGCCTCTGACGTCTCACTGAAGGATTAAATGACCGACACATCGGGTCCATTTGAGACAGTTAATGGTGTTCTCATTTGTTGAAGAATGATCTTCCTAATTGTCAGGAAATTATATTCCCTTAGAAATTTGGTGCCAGAACCAATTCTGCCCCTGAGAGTGCAGTGATGAGTAGTACAAGACAAAGGCTTCTGCCCTCTGCTGTTAGACCCTGATGGTGGAAACACAGTTCCTTGTCCCAAATTAGTCTGTGAGATCTACCAGTAGCCACACGTACAAACACAATGATTCTCCCTCCCCCAGAGCTGGCTATCAATTGCCAGTAGNTCCTCAGTAAGGGCTGGGGCCTGGAGAGAGCCTCCCACACCTGTGCTGGAATTTGGTTCAGATTGATCTTGTGCAGGTAACCACAGCTTGTGTGACGTCCTAAGTACCGTAACCATGGCAAGTCTGGAAGTTTGTTTCACAGCACGGGCCCCATACCCATATAGACAATGCTAAGTGGGCTTAGTGGGTGTGGTGGTTTGAATGTAAATGGCCCCATGGGGTCATATATTTGAATGCTGGGTCCTCAGTTGGTGGAACTGTTTGGGAAGGAGTGGGAGTTGTGGCCTTGTTGGAGGAGATGTTTCACTGAGGTTGGGCTTTGAGGTTTCAAAAGCCCATGCTATTCCCAGTTAGTGATGTCTCTCCCTCTCTCCCTCCCCTTCCTTGTGATTGTGGATTAGATGTAAGATTTTAGCTAATGCTTTAGTGCTGTGCCTGCCTGCCTGCTGCCAGGCTCCCAGCCATGATGGCCATGGACTCTAACCCTCTTGGACTGTAAGTCCTAATTAAATGCTTTCTTTTATAAGTTGCCTTGGTTGGGGTGTTTCATGGACTCTAACCCTCTTGGACTGTAAGTGCTAATTAAATGCTTTCTTTTATAAGTTGCCTTGGTTGGGGTGTTTTGTTGCAGCAATAGTGAATTATAAGAGAGAGAAAGAAAGAGAGAGATAGGATATGAAGTTGGGTAGGGGAGTTGAAAGGAGAAATTAGGGGTATAAATGATCATGTTTAATTGTTTAAATGTATGAAAATTCTTTGAAATTATAAAAATTGGTATGTAGCCACCTTGGTAAAGTTCTGAGTAGAGCTGATGAGAATTCAAGAGGCTGGTGAGCTCACAATAGGAACATTTGTTATTCACACGACATCAAGAAGGACTGCCTGGCACCATGGCAGATGGGACTAAAGGACATGGGTGACAGTGGAGAGGAGAGGGCTTTGTAGACATGGGAGGTTCTCAGTTCTCACCCAGCCTCCTTAGCTCTCTGCTTCCTGATTTCCTCCTCTCTGAAAGTGTCACTCTCGTCAGTTCCTGTGAAGTTTCAGAAAGGCTTGTTTGACAGTACCCGGCCCCGTGCTAGCAAACTGTATTTTCCTTTCATTTCTAAGAATAACTTAGGGAGCAGCTGCCTACTGTTTTGGTTATAGAGTTTTAGCTTTAGAGAAAGAATGAAAACAACTTTGAGGTTTCTTTTAAAAAGTTTTGAGTTCANACTCTACCCTGGAAGGTGCCTGGATTTCCTTCATCCCAGAGCCACACTGGAATCACTCGACTATGAAAACCCAGAAATGACCTTACTGCATGATTAAGTGGCAGAGGCCCATGTTTTGGGGCCTGGCATAAGTTCAGATGTCCCTGGCCTGATTCCTTGGCATTTATACATGGGAGAAAGAGACGAGTCTTGTGAACTACGACACCAACAAGAGGCGGCAGCTCTCTAGCCTGTGGCGCTGTGCCTACCTATGTGGTCTGTCTGTTTAATATCCCACAGAAACTGGTCACTCTGAGGTGACTGGCCATCTGTGAGCATGTGATAAAGCTAGGTTAATGCTGTCTCATAATTCAAGGTCTGAGGATTCTTTCTTTCATGTTACAAAAGCAAATGGGGACAGAAATAACCCATCAATTGTTTAAAACCAGAGTGGCCAACAATAATAAATCATTGCCACAATAGCTTGTGGTCAAGGTCTTAATTCATTGGAGACCATTCAAGAATTTAAAGCTCTTCTCTAAGTTAATTTTTCACATCTTGTTTGGATCCCTGGAGCGCTAGCTTCCAAAGCAAGGCCATCAGATTTCTTGTAGAGCATGTTTTTCTTGTTGGCATGCCAGACACGCTAGAGAGGGGGCTTCTTTCCGGAGATGGATAATGACGGTTCCTTCCCCCAAAGTCTACATTTCAAATAGTAGGCTATTGAGTGTTTGAATAGTCTTCTTCTCTTGCAATCTGTATTAGCTATGTTAATTGCTGCAGACAACATAACATATGCCAGTTGATTTAAGTATAGTTTATTGGAAAGATATGAGCTGGCTTAGATGAAGCTTCCAAGGGGCTTGGAGGGGGCGACCAACTTCAACAGGAAACAAGGGAGGCAAGGCTTAGCTCAAAGAAGCAACTTCTGGGTCTTCAAACCTTCTGCAGCCACCTCAGATAATCACAGGACCATAATGTCCTTGTGAAACCCTCAAAATTAAGAGCTGCGGTTGGGAGCATTATCACCAAAGTAAGCCNCTTGAATAAACATCCTTGGATCACAAGACTGCTTACTCAGGTGCCCACAGGTTTGCCTGCCCCCTATCTGTTGATAGACCCTTCACATCTACCATAGAGTCTCTGAGCCAAACAGCCAAAAGTGACAACTGTTCATTGCACAGACTCTCAGAGGCTTCTAGACTTTATTTTGCCCAGAGTTTATATGACTTGGTACTCACCTTTGTTATCATCTTCGTCCCCATCACCATCATCCCCTGCTCTCCCTGCCATTGCCACAACCCAACATCCTTCCCTTCTCTCCTCTCCCTGTCTTTGACTCTGTTTCACTTTCAATGCCTGAATACCAACAGCTACAAAGGAGTCTGAGTTCCCCACCCACACTCAGTTGCTATGCCTCACGCTGGGCTCATTCGGCCCCAGCCCTTCCATGTGTTCGCCAGGCCCCACCAGCAATTGCTCCCTGTCACATGTTCACTCACTGTGCCTTCCCGTTCGTGTGCAAATACCCTGTGATAATTCCGGTCCTTTAGGACGCCATCTCCACAGCCCACTTCCCCAGGGCCTTCTGTCCTGACCCTCCACTCCACTTGACTGACAGGAACACCTCCCAACACCCACCTGTACTCACTGTTCTAATGGACTCCCCTCTCACTCCAGTTAGGCTTTCTGCCCTGATTCACTCGTGTTATTCATAACAAGGTCACCAGTGACCTCTGTGTACATCAAAGCTTCTTCAACTGTGGGTCACAACCCAGTGTGGGGTTTTTGTAGCTGAACATGGGGGATTGCAAAATCCTGGTAGTGGTAGGTTTCTGAACTCACAATAACTACAATTTAATTCAGATTTGAGATGTCCCTGGGGGTGCTCACCCACATTGCACCACCTAACTTCTCTGTAGTGCCACCATTCTGAACTTTGTACTGTGTGTGCCATCACCCCANGGTGCCAAAGAATACTGNCTGAATGTCCATTCAGTTGAGGCCACTCTCTTACAGATTGTAGCTTTTTTTACTGTGCATACCATGTTTTCTGCTTTAATAGAAACATAATGATTTCATTGTAGAAAACAAAGGCTTTCAATAATTTTCTACCATTACCCTTTATTATGTCTCAAATGAGTATATTTTTAANCTGTTTTAAATAATATCTTTAGCCTTTGAGTCTTTCATACATGTTTACAATGTTACATGTATGAAATATTACATAGTTACCCCCTCCTCTCCCTAAATCTTCCCAGATANACCCCTACCCCCCCAACCCTCCCAATTTCATGTTCTCTTTTTCATGACTCACTGAGTCCATTTTTTGGCCCTATATCCATGAGTATATGAGCAGCACAAATTAATATGGACATGGATTGTTGTGATACACAGATAATCATACCATGTCATTTGTATCCAAACTTGCTTTAGTCTTTAATAAATACTCAATTTATATGTATACCAAAGAATTATCTTCAAATAGATTTATGATTTGTTACCAATAACTGTTTGAACTGTATACTTGTTTCATATGCTTATTTATCCAGGGTCATGTAAAAACTTCTAAAAACTNCTAAGACACTGTGCTGATTGGTTTTCATTGTCAATGTGATCTAATGTAGAATCATCTGGNGAGAAAGTGAGGGTTTGTGTGGATCANGTTGGCCTGTAGGCATGTCTGTGGGGGTTGTCTTGATTACATTGACTGGGAAGACCCAGCCCACCGTGAGTGGCATCATTAGCTGGGTTTAGGTCTTAGACTGGACAATCATGCACCCATTCCTTCTCTGTCTGCTGTTGACTGAGGAGGTGGTGTAGCTAGGCGTTTCAAGTCTTCTCCCACATTGCAAACTAAAATTGTGATCTGAGATAAACCCTTTGTCCTGCAGGTTGCTTTATTGGGGTATTTTATCACAGCAATGTGAACAAGACTAGGCGAGGCATAAAGGCTCACAAGTAGAGAAAGCCTAAGAAGCCCTGTGCTCTACGTAACTCATTTCAGGCATCGGTTCTAATCCTCCTTTTATTTGGACCTATCTGCATGCTGGACAAACCTGACATTCCTCCCTCNGAAAGAGCCTCATGTGGCCACCTCCCTGGTTTTCTTCCTCCATACCTAGCCACACCCATCTCCTCTCTTTGGATTTTAAAGGAGAAAGCACNTTTTCTTCTGCACTCATTTTCTCGTGTCCTTCATATTTACCCCACATGTAGATCTCCAACCCAAACGCCTCCTCCAACTCCCAGCTCATGTATCAAGCTGTCTCTGTGTTTCCTANAAACTTCAACAGGCATCTGGTTTGTCTCTGCCGAGCCTTCTCTACGTCCAGTCTTTCCCATCTCACTAAATGGCAGCCCTAACTGCGGTTGTTGAATCCCCAAGCCCTGCAGCCACCCTTGGCTCTTCCTTGGCTGACATCCCTCAGCTAATTCAGGAGAAAAATCCAAGGTTGGCACATCTTAGAAACATCTCCAACATGGCTCTTCTCCATACTTCAGCTGCACCNGCCTGGCCTGACCTTTCCCCTTCTTCCACCTGACTTACTGCAGGAGACGCCTCACCCAACTTCTCTCAAGCGTGCTCCACAGACTATTTTCACCATATCCAGTAGGAGCCTTCTCCTGATATGGGCCCCCCGAGAGTCATTACTTCTCAGCTCAGAGCTGGTAGNGGCTCCTGTCTGTATCACATTTACACCAAGGTCTTCATGGTGACACACCAGGACCTCCACAATCTGTCAATCCTCTCTGGCCTCCTTCTCTTCCTTGAACATGCCAGCTCTGTGCCCACCTCAGAGACCCTCCTTGGGAAGCTCTCCATTCTGCATATTATGTTCTCTAGTGAGGTTACCTCTTCATGGAGGCTTCCCTGACTACAGTATCTAAAATTGCAACCACTTTTCCGGATCAGGTGCTTCCTGCTCTCCAAGGTTTCTCCAGCTGGTTATATAGATATAGATATAGATATAGATATAGATATAGATATAGATATAGATATAGATATAGATATATCTGCTTCAAGTATTCATTTTCTATCTCCTGGAAGTTACATATTACAGTTTCCAGAGTCTTACTTTCTCTTCCTGTTGTTAGGATAAAATTCTCTAACCAAAGAAGCTTGAGGGAGAAGGGGTATGTTTTGGCTTACACTTCCAGGTTACAGTCATGGCAGGAAGTCACAGCAGTGGGTGGTTAACTTACACTTCCAGGTTACAGTCATGGCAGGAAGTCACAGCAGTGGGTGGTTAACTTACACTTCCAGGTTACAGTCATGGCAGGAAGTCACAGCAGTGGGTGGTTAACTTACACTTCCAGGTTACAGTCATGGCAGGAAGTCACAGCAGTGGGTGGTTAACTTACACTTCCAGGTTACAGTCATGGCAGGAAGTCACAGCAGTGGGTGTTTAACTTACACTTCCAGGTTACAGTGGGTCATGGCAGGAAGTCACAGCAGCGGGTGTTTAAGAGCAATGGTTCATTGTGTCTGCATTAAGAAGCAGAGATGAACACTAGTACTCAGCTCTCTGTTTCGTAGTCTGCAATCCATGCCCAGGGAAGAGTTCCCACTTGGATAGGTGTCTTCCCACCTCCATTAGCACTCACACAGGCATGCCTAGAGGCCATCTCCCAGGCAATTCTAGATTCTGTCACATTGACAGTCAACATTAAACATCACACCTATGAATACAAAATATAGGATCTGCTCAAAAGAACTGAGTGAGTGAATTTCACATAAAGCTTTCTAAATGTTTGCAGGTTTGGTGTATAGAGTTTCTTGTGAGCCATGTNACNGTCTAGNGAGTTCAAAAGCGTAGAAGCCCTTGTTCTAAGAAAAACAAAAAACAAAAACAAAAAACCAGAGGCCCGTGGGTGCTGGTTCTCCGAGGCCATGTGCCTAGTGGATGGGGCTCCTGAGAGTTGTGCTCCCATTTCCCAACTCCTCCACACTACCTGCTGGTGCCTCCTGTTATATTCCTGTAAGTGTAAGAATGCTAATTGCTGTCTGTTTTCCTTTGCAGTGTTGATGAGAAAACCCCATACCTAGCTTTGGGGGCTGTGAAGAATATCTCTCTAAACATCTCCATCTCCAACCTTGGGGACGATGCCTACGATGCCAACGTATCCTTCAACGTTTCCCGGGAACTCTTCTTCATCAACATGTGGCAGAAGGTAAGGAGAGCTCNCCTGAGAGGGGACCATTTCCATCTAACACACCTGCTGGCTTGCTTTGTCGCATGGGTCGTGCAATGATTCTACAAANGCCACTCCTTCATGAGGAATTTGGAATTACTAGAAATTGGCTTTCATCCTGGACTAAGGAGGCTGCTGGTATGGCCCAAGTATCAGCCATGAATACATGCCTTGGAGAGTATCTATCTTATGTTGTGGTCCATCCCTTCTCTCTTGTGGACTGACCCTCTCTGAGCAGCTACAGCTGTTATTCCCATCACATATATGTTCTATAAAATTTCAGTTTTGTGTCAGTAGTTGTGAAAAATACATAATTATAATCACTAACAATACATTCCATGCTCTCTGTTACATGGGCATCTGTGTCAGCTGATACTTTGCCATATTTGTATATTTATTTCTGCCACATTCGAGGGAATTGAGGAAATTCCATGATTTCCATTAGTTGAGTGAGCTTCTGTAGAGCCAATTCACTTATTCAAATGAGTTGAAGTTTACAGAGCATGATTCCAAAAGAAAGGGGGAGTTATTGCCTTCTCTCTCCCCTATGCCTGTCAGTGCACCCACCCCTGTGAGAAAGGAGGGGCAGGCCTGGGCAGGGTAGAACCCATTCTACCCAGTTGCTCTGGCAACAGATTTTCGGATGTTTGCAGCTTTTCCCTGCTGGTGGCATTGGGCTCAGTGAGCTGGTGTTCACTTGGAACCTGAATCACTTCATGAGGAACTTTCCCCCTGGTCCTCAGCTCATGGCACCCTGAGGTACACATTTGAACGTGTAGGAGGCCTTCTGTTCGGGCATTTGTACTGCCCATTGACATTGTGAGACAGTGTTGATGAGTTAGTCACCCATCAGTTCTAGACAAAAGCTGTGGTCACTCGAGGACAGTGTACTTGAAAAGGCCACAGGAATGAGTCAATAGCAACCATAGCTGGTCATGGTGACAATGAGGGTGAACCAGGTTGACACCTTTACCACTGAGNCCCAGTAACTAGAAAACCTTTGGCCTAGAGAATCTTAGCTTTCATTTTGGCAGAAAGCTGACAAGATATCATAGCTCCTCATGACGTTGTAAGCATTAGTGTGGGGGGGGAGGGGCATAGAGACACCATGTAGCCAGATGTGAAGGTTTATATCCTTATCCCATTTCCTGTTTATTTCCTCTGCTTCCTGTGTGTGGATGAAAATGTGATCAGCCAGCTTCCTGCTCCTGCTTCTTGTTGCCAAACTTTCTCNGCCATGATGGACTCTTCCCCTCTGAAACCATAAGTCAAAATTAACCCCTTCTTTCAGTCGCTTGCAGCCATGGCTCTTTATCACAGCTACAGAGTGACTAATACAGACCACGGCACTCCAGGCTTTCATGTTGTGAGATGCCATCTTGCTTTGTGTCTCCCAGATGCCAACCTGGAGGCAAGGAGCTGAGGACACTGAGTCTATTTGAAAGATGAGAGAGAGGAANGGAAAAGTAGACTGTTGAGCCAACTACTGTGATGCGGGATGGGCTTAATCTTGCCACTCTAGAAACAGTATAGAGATAAATATACCCTAGGGATGAAAAGGTAGAAGTTCATACTCTCTAAGCCAAGTGAGTCTCGACCCCTTGGGGTCAACCGATCCTTTCACAGGGCTCACCTAAGACCATCAGAAAACACAGATATTTACATTATAATTCATAACAGCAGCAAAATTACAGTTATGAAGTAGCAATGAAAATAATTTTATGGTTGGGGTCACCACAGCACAAGATACTGTATTAAAGGATCACAGCATTGGGAAGGTTGAGAATCATTGGTCTAAAGATTAGGGTAGAGACCTCCTGGGAGGCCATTCCCGAGCACCTCAGAACAGCCATGTGCATGCCAGCATGACCTCTTTGGTTCTGGAAATGGTGCCCTCAGATGCAGAGGTCTAGGTGCTGGCAGGGGGAAGTGAGTGAGGCACCCTGACAGATGCGAGTCCTCCCTGGCACCTGCCAGTGAGCATCTCACTTCCTAAGCTCCTGCAAGTTGTAAGTCAAGAGTTCTGTTTAAAGAACACTTCACAGTTTCAGGAGCTGGGCAAAGCAGGTGTGAGAATAGGTGACGGTGTCCAGGTGTGGAAAAGAATATGGTAGATTCTGTGGGAGGTGGAGGGTTCCNATGTCACCCATGGGTCAGCCACTCCAGTAGCCCAGTAATTGAAGTGGGAGTGTTAACTAGTGCTGCCAGATTTTATTTTTCAATAAAAACCAGAACTTGATTTTTATGTTACTNTGGCAGCTAATTAAAATGTTTTCTGAGTGTCGTATAAGCCAAACAAAACATGTCCCCTGATCGTATCCAGCCTGTAGGCCCCTGATCTAGACTTCTAGCCTATCTATTCCTAATATGCGCTAGTTCTATGCCCTAACCTGCTTGCCTATCATGTGATTCTGCCTTACTGGTCAAACCTTTTTCACATCCTTGGTGCATCTCACATCCTCCCCTTGGCAACAGACTAACTAGCCAAATATATTAGCATTTGGAGGGTTGTGTGTGTGTGTATGTGTGTATGTGTGTGTATGTGTGTGTGTATGTGTGTGTGTATGTGTGCATGTGTGTGTGTATGTATGTGGTGTGTATGTGTGTGTGCATGTGTGTGTATGTGTGTGCGTGCATGTGTGTGTATGTATGTGGTGTGTATGTGTGTGTGTGCATGTGTGTGTATGTGTGTGCGTGCATGTGTGTGTATGTATGTGGTGTGTGTATGTGTGTGTGTCTGTGTGTATGTGTGTGTGTGTATGTGTGTGTGTGTGTGTGTGTGTGTGTGTGTGTGTGTGTGTGTGTGTAGGGGATGGAAGGGAATGGAAAAGTCAACCCAAATGCAGCATCCATGTCATTTTTAAAGCTAATGACTTNTAGGCTAAAATCTGTGCTTTGGAATGATAGCAGAAGCTAAGCTAGAGTTTGCATTGTTTGCATTTAAAGTGTGAAGTGGGGAGAAAGGGAGCACTNGTGATTAGCAGGTGCAGACAGAAGTTCCAGCTGTCTCTCTGGTGACCAGTGTGACCCTGGGTCCAGGGTAACAATTTCTTGCACTATAATGTTGGTGCATGCTAAGGATTGAGTGGGGCTTATGCCAAACATGTGTATAATGCATCCCAACTGTGGTAGACCCCTGACTCCCACCATATGCAAGTACATAATACAGATCATCATTTACTCGATGTTCTCTTGGTCCCCACCTTATGACCATTCAGCTTGCGATTTCTCCAACTTTGTGATGGTGCAAACGCCATACACTTTTAGCAGAAACTATGCTTCCAGGTTTGAACTTGGATCTTTCACTGGGCTGGCGATATGTAGCACAATACTCTCATGACACTAGGCAATCTCATTGACATCTTACAGGAAGTGCCATCAGGCCAGAGAAGTGGGAAGATAGGATTCAGTGATGGGAGTGTCGGAAGGCAGAGGCATGAGGAAGAAAGGATGGCCATGGGCTCATGTGGGAGAAGCCAGACCTCACCCATCACACTTGCAGAGCACAGCCAAGCTGCCTAGAGCTGTAGTTCACATTCCATTGTCATCAGCCACTGAGTTAGTTACCACTTCATCTTCTAACTACTTTGAGAGACTGAGGAGAGGGGATGGTCCCAGGTCTTTTCACTCCTCCCATGACAAGGTCTAAGGAGGAACATGGTAGTTTATAAAGGAAGCCCATTTTTGCTGTTTCTGAGAAGTAAATGGTTTGAATTTCGAGTCAGGCTGGGCTTTGGAGTCTTTGTTAACTGCCAGGTCAGCTTACTTTTTTTATGACAAGTAGTATCAGGACTNGTGAGTTTGTTTTGATTGTAAAGTGAGTCTTCCCACTAATATCTACCTCCACCATGGAATGNGTGTTCCGTTTCTCTCAGGAATCTCTCTTCTCACTTTCAAGGCAAGCGACTCAAGACGGCGCCAGATGATAAAAACCTATCAGCTTTCTAATCTGAACTGAGGAAAGATTTGGAAACTTAATGTGTTTGCATAGCNTTATATTTGAGGGGGTACCTGACCCTTCCGTGGGCGGAAGGTTCAGTGGGGAAACCTGTGTGTCTGTGCCTGTGAACAAAGCAGGATGTGTCATTAGAGCTGAGGAGTCGGGCATTGCCGGGGCAGAAGTGCACCCCATCCNTCGGTATGTAAGCAAAGTACAGATGGCTTTTCTTCCCTCTCTGCTGCTCCCGGGCCNCAGAATCTGCTGATTGCCATTGTGCCCTGCTGTCTCCGGTGTCTCTTATCAAGTTAATAGTAGCCCCCAGTAAAATGCAGCCCTCAGATGTTTATAGTCATCCTGGGCTAGCCATTAAGATGATGAATGAACTCACTGCTAACCCTTGTAAGAGAGCCCTTCGGGGGAAATCAATACTCAGAAAATAGTAAGTCTTTTCCGCCCCCTTCCTGTCTTTAATCCCATCCCCTGAGCNCTCTGGTGACTTTACCTTGAACTTCCTGCATAATGCCAAGCAGCGCTCCTCACCTGGCCCTGGTCCAGGTGCCACTCTTACCCTGCATTCTCCTTGGTGCTCATTTCCTGTTTGGGTTACTTCTGAAGGCCCTGCCCTTTATCTATAATGGGCTGAGAGAAGGGGAGGAGAGCAGGTACCCAGAGGCCAGGACTGTAATCCCTGACCAGTACATGTTACCTATCAGCCCTGCCTGAGTGCTGGCACCAGAGAGATAGCCTGAAGGTCCCTGAGACTGCTGGCCCTTCTGGTGGCCGTGGGCACCAGGAATTGATGGAGAGCCCCGGATGTCCACTTCCAATCACAGTGTGGTCTATGTTCCAAGGCAGAGCTCAGCTTTCGTTGGCATGAAAAGCTTCGTTTGTGTATTCATGGTGTTTGAAGGGGAGGTTNCAGTCCAGCCTGAGAAATGTCAGTAAAGCTGTAACTGTGACAAGGCTCAATTAAGAATGTTTCCTACCACCACACCACGGCAGATCTGTGAGAGGAATTTAAGAAGTGGGCATTAAAACTGCTGGATCCCACCTTCAACTAGATGTGGAGCAGCATTTACCCATTTCTCCTGAATTTTAAATCTTTTTTTACCAGACAACAAAATACCTTAAAAAAATAAAAAGAAAAAAGAAAAAAAGAAAACTTGAAAGCAAACTGCTAAGCTAAGACAAAGACAACTTAAAAGATAAATAAAACACTAAAAACAGGTCTGGGAGATGGCTCAGATGGCTCACCAGCTGAGCAAGCCTGACCTGATTTGGATCTCCAGGGCCCAGATAGTGGGGGAAGGAGAGAACAGATGCCACAAAACTGTCTTCTGACATTACATTATATGTACACATACANATCACACACACTCGGTAACAAGCAAGGAGACAGGGGAGATGGCTCAGTGGTTAAGAGTGGTTGCTATTCTTGCAGAGAACACAAGTTCAGTTCCCAGCACCCACATCAGACAGCCCCCAATCACCTGTAACTCCAGCTCCAAGGGGTCTGACTCCTCCCTCTTCTGGCCTCCAAGTGCTTTTACACTCATGTGTTCACACACACACACACACACACACACACACACACACACGATTTGAAAATAATAAAATTTTTGAAGTCAGGAAAAAGTTGAACATCTCCTCTGGAGCTGATGGTGAGAATGATGGTCCCTGAGGGGTGTGTCTGTTCCCAGGGGAGACAGTCAGGGTGAAGCAAGGCAGGACAGGGCAATCTCAGGCAAAGGCCCTCCAACCGCAGCCCTCAGCTTGCTCTTGCAGGGAAGCTCTGACTCAGTTCTATCTTAAAGCAGGAAGTTGCACTTTGGGCCTGCAAACAGCAGACATTGGTTTAGAGTAGCCTAAGAGGCTTTA
The DNA here is from genome assembly GCA_001675575.1 of Neotoma lepida. NCBI lineage: Eukaryota > Metazoa > Chordata > Mammalia > Rodentia > Cricetidae > Neotoma > Neotoma lepida. The sequence continues at coordinate 295,479 of LZPO01055104.1, read as the reverse complement.
AAGCCCCCAGTCCCTTCTGCCCCCAGGATGAGATGTGGACAGGGTGGGTTAGGGAATNAAGACACTGCTGGGTGCCGTTGTGGGCAACAGGGAGCCCACAAGCTTGCTGGTGGGGGTGTAAACTAGCTAGCCCAACCTCCATGGAAATCAGTATGTAAGTTTCTCAGAAAAGAGACAGATCCACTAGACCTACCGTATTACTCAGGTCTACCACTCTTGGGTGTTGTGACCCAACAGATCCCACGTCAACACATCTCAGAGAAACAGCGCATCAATGTTTACTGCAGCCAAGTTACTGAGCCAGCCTAGCTGTCCAGCAAGAGAGAAGTNGATAGAGAAAATGTGGTTTTTATACACAATGGAATGTTTCCAGCTGTAAGAATGAAGTCATGTTATTTGTAGGAAAATGGATGCAACTGGAAACAATACTATTAAGCAAATTAATCCAATCTCAGAAAAATGTTTCTCTCTCATTTGTAGTTCCCATACTTTATATAGTCACAGAGTTTTGTATGTATATATTAAATGAAAGTGGAAGTGAGATTGTGTAAGGTAACAAAGGGGGCTAAGAGGAGAGAAGGCAGGAAAATGAGAATATATATATACTCATCGTACAACAAATGCATATAAGAAATCTAAATTTAAAATAACATTTTTTGAAATGAGGACCTTGCAGTAATTTACCATGCAGGAAGGAAGCAGTGATAAGAGCCCCTGGATAATGTGCACAAAGTTAAGTTGCACATATACTGGAAAAATACGAGAAATTTGAAACTGGGAGAGATGTTTAGGGCTCCCAGGACCCGCTTGAGGTGAACACAGCAGGGCTAGGGATGTAGCTCAGTGGTAGAGCACTTGCTGAGCATGCTCAAGACCAATGTGTTTGAAATATTCAAATGAAGTACTTCATGTGTTTAAAGTATGTGAAATATACCTGGGGTTACAGGCACACACCACCATACCTATCTAAATTTTTTTTCCAATTTAGACGCAGTGTCAGTACAGTGCTGTTCCATTATCCAAGAGGCCAGGGAAATCAAACGTGTTGAATCTGCTGATGACCTTCCATTCCTCCCCTCTTCCTGCCAGTGTTTNCCCTCCACCCCACTCCCATTCCCTGCATACACCTGCCCCACTCTGGTTTGCTTTTCTGTGTGTGCGTGTGCATACCCATTTTCCCATTTGTATGGCTGCACACATGTGTGCAGATGTGGAAACCTGAGGTTGGTGTCAGCATCCTTTCTCCACCTTATTCTTTGAGTCGAGGCCTCTCAGTTGAACCAGATGAGCCNCCANGCCTACCTTGCATTTACGTGGGTTCTGGGGGTCAAACCCAATCCTCATGCTTCCTTGGCAATTGCTTTATCCACTGAGGCATCTCCTCAGCCCTGCGTTTTTATTTTATTTATTTACTTTAGTACACTGTCCCTGTGACTCTTTAGAAGACTGACTGGCTCTCGGGTAGCTGGAGCTTATTTAGCCATGGTCATAAATAGCCACAAGGACCTGAGCAGCAACCTCAGGCTACTGGTGCAGAGGGTCAAAGGCCNGCACCCAATCAGGCCGCCTCTGCGGTGTGATGTCCCTCAGGTCTGTGCCCCCTGTCCTCCCCACTTCACAGCATCCTCCCTCCTTTACCGTCCTTCCTGGAGACACATTTTCATACAGATTTTGTTTTTCATGACTCCCCATCTCAGAGTCAGAATGTTTTGGGGTTTTTGTGTGTGACTTCAATATTTTTCCCTCAGATGATGCTATTTGGCGTATTTTCCCTTTGTAATGTAACCTGCTAGGAGTCTGTAGGCCTACTCTGTTGATATTTTGTCTGTGAGGTTTGACTAGAGCCCAACCTTGTCCAGTTAGATCTGAAGTTTTTGATCAATTATTGCTTTCCTTTTCATGGTCTATTTATACTTAAAATGTTGATGTGTTCCTATAACTTTTCTTTTGACCTTTTAAGGAAATGAATTCTATTTTTAAAGTTTCACCCCCTTAAAGAATGAAATATGCTGTTGCTTTCATTTCTACTATTTTCCTTAGTGTATTTGTCTCTACAGTCATCAGCAAGATGCTTCTCTTAGCTTGCTCTCCTGTGTGGTCTTTGTCAGGTTTTGATGTTGGACTTTTGCTAGAATTTTCTAAAATAAGCAGAAAGCCTGAATTCTTCTTGGTAGTCTGAAGACTTGTAACTGGTATAGCTACAACAGAGGGCAATGGGAAGGACAGTCTTTACTGGGTGTCATTTTTACACCACACACTATGCTCAGCACCTAACTTTTTAAAAATATTTTTAAATGTTTTAGCCCCACAACATCTCAATGTCCCCTTGTGAGCTCCGTTTTCCTGAGGAGGAAACCAAGGCTTAGCAAGGCACAGCTGCTGAAACTAGGCATTGGGATTCAGGCACAGACAGGCTGACTCCAGAGCTCTCTATTGCACCTTCTTTGCATAAAGAGGCTAATTTGCATGTCTGATGGTCCCTGGCTGCCCACCTGGCTTGTAGCTGGTACCCTCTGGAAAGCCAGGTGCTTAGTGAATGGCATCTTTCACATTACATCATTGCCCGTTTTTCTTGTGTAGGNGTAGCAGGCAGGAAGCATTGATGAATTTTCTGGGGCAGCTGTGCTTTGTCTAAACAAGGCTCTCTTTAGCACCCCAAGAGTGCTGGCACAGAGACCTAACCCCCACCAGGCTCCCACTAGAGGAAGCTTTCCTGTGGTGCCCATGTGTTGCCAGGCTGGATTGTGGAAGCTGGCAGGGCTTCCTTGCCTTTTGAATTTCTCCTCTGGAAACTTGTCCCCAGGTGAACTCAGCTAAAGGAATATCACACTTAACAGCTTTGCCCTTGAATGGACCAGGAAGGTGGAAAAAACACAATCTGTCCATTTTCCCTTCTTCCTGTTGAGTACTGGACAGCTGGAAAAAGTCATAAGAGGTGGAGTCACGCACCCCTCAATGTGTCAAATGGCTGACGGTCTTTCTCCATCTGTGACTCAGCATCATTTTCCCAACTCAGGTCCAAATATTGTTAGGAAAAAATAAAAGAAGAAGAAGCTCCTAGCTGTATACTCAAGTCACTTGGAAGAGTAGATGTGTATAAGAGACAGCAGCATCATTTTCCCAACTCAGGTCCAAATATTGTTAGGAAAAAATAAAAGAAGAAGAAGCTCCTAGCTGTATACTCAAGTCACTTGGAAGAGACTAGTGGCACAGTGGGAATACCAAGGACACGGGTACCTGATGAAATGGATCACATGACAACCAGAGTCCTATTACTGATATATAATTGAATCTGGGGGCTCTGCTTGGGTAATCAATAACGGATTATCATAGAACAACTNGTNNTTNTTNNTNNTNNTNNTNNTNNTNNTNNTNNTTNNTTTTGTTTTGTTTTGTTTTTCCTAAATAGTCAAAAGCAGTTTCAACTAAGCAAAGACTGAGTGGATAAAATCAGGTCTTGTTTGCATGGCCCAAGGACAGACACTGAATGTCTTGAATGTCTACAGAAATTACTCCCCCTTCAAGCACTGAGCTTGAGAGTGGAAATGGGGTTGTTAGGCACTGCCTGACTTGAGCTGAGAGGCATCAGCATTCTGCTTCCTCATTATTCAGAAAGTGTAAACTGTACATTTGAGTATTTAAGGTGTGAGATTTACAAACAGAATAGACACGGGCCCTGCAGCCAGCCTCCTCACAAACCCACTGGAGAATGAGTCTGAAAAAGTGCTCTGGGAGTTGTGACTGTGGTAAATGGAACAGGCTTGGGGGTCAGGAAATACACCCCAGTGCATCCTGGGAGATGTTAGGATAAGGGGAGGTGCTGGGACTGGGAGGGATATAGGCTGCTGTAGAAGGGGTGGAGTGGCTGAAGAAGAATGGACAGGAAGGAGACCTGAGGGGCTGAGGCATTCAGCAGGGGCCAGATGGCATAGGACCTGGGAGATCACAGNGAGGTGTCCACACANAAATGGAAGAAGACGCCAAGTGTGTGTGACAGCTTCTGTTTTGCCTGAATGTTGGAGCCTGTGATATACTTACAAAATGCCATCAAAATGTCCTAGACACATTTATTATAAAACCCTAGTCCAACTATTAGCTGAAAAAGGAAGGNCAAACACTAAAACAAAACAACATCTTTTACAGAGGTCTTTAAATTGAGATCAGAGTGGATATCATCAAAAAAGGAACATTAACTGTTGATTGAATCCGAGCTTTAAGTCTAACCTTTGTCACAGCAGAATACACGTTCAGTACAAGCTGGGGAAGACCTAAAATGTCACATCGTACAGAGGGAACAGCCCCCTCATAAAGGAAATGATCTAGTGCAGTCACAAAGCCAGGTGTGCCCAAGTTCAAGTCCTCCTTTGAGAAACCCAAATCGAGATTCAAAACAGCCCCTGTCTGAACACATGACTCAATATGGGAGAAACTGAGCTCTCTCAAAGCCCTATTTCCCTGCTCAGGGCTATCAAGGTGTGTCCACGGTATCCTCTACCTGCTCTTTGAATCAGTATTCTAGTGAGATAGTTCAGGGATGTAATATTAGTCTTGGCTTTTGGGAACAAACTTTCTTTTACTTAGCTGTGAGTATATAGCATCAGTTTTATGTCCAGTGTGTGCTATGAACTAAGTGGTGTGTTGAGCATTGGGGTTTTTTTGAAAGACACAATGTCCTTAGATTCCCTAGACTTCTCGGGTCCAGCCCATGTGAGCTCTCACTCACCACTGAACGCTCTGTCCATCTAGGAGGAAGGAATGTTCTAGTGGGGACAGAGCCATGTGGTATCATCCGTTCTGGAAGTCAGGTACTTCCCTTCCTTATGAAGACTTTAGGGAGAAGCAACAGGAAACTGAAAGGTGAGGAGAGAGTAATAGTTTCCACGGGATGAGGGCGTGCCACTCTACATGTGGATATAGATAAAAATAAAANAAGAGCTCAGGCTTTTGCTGAGGAAGGGACCGGTCCTTCTTTCTTTTTAATTTTTTTAAATTTTAAATTTTTTAAATTTAATTTTTTAGATTATGTTATGTATATGAATGTTTTGCCTACATGTATGCCTGTGCACCGTGTGCATGCAGTGCCCATGGACATCAGAAGATGTCATTGGATCCCCTGGAACTGGATTCACAGGTGGTTGTGAGCCACCGTGTGGATGCTGGGAACCAACTCTTGGTCCTCTGCAAGAATAGCAAGTACTGTTTGCCCTGAGCAGTCGTCTCCAGCTCCAGTTCCTCCTTTCCCCTGCACACACCCTGAGTTTACTCAGGGAAGCTGTTTGTGAGAATCTTTCCTCCTCCCTTCAAGCTGGCTGGGTGCCCCCTCCCCAACCACACCTTCTGGAAATCTGTGTCTGTCTCGGTTAGACAACCTGAGATCCTGGANTCAGCTTTTTCCCTAAGTGGGATTTTTCAGACTATTACTTTTCCTAAGATTTATTGACCCATAGACAAATGGTTGCCTGCCATTTCAAACCCTGCAAGGAAGGCATGGTGCAGGAGTAGTGGACCTGGGCAGCAAGAAAAAGGATGACAAGCCACCANGACTGTGCTTTGGGGGTCACTGCTGGTAGTATTGGGGGCCTTTTGAGAAGCATATAGAAGTTACCCAGTAGTGTTCACCCAAAGGACCAGAGATTAGAACATTCTTCACTTACCAGCTTCATTCCTGGTTGGTTGAGTGTGCCCCGTCAGGGGAGCACTTGAATGTGAGTGTCCCTAGAACTCTCTGTTGAAAACAACACAGAGCTGGGATCAGGGCTGGGCTGAGAGGGACTTAACTAAACCTATGTCTGACTCTGCTCCAACCNGGCCTCCCACAGCATGGACTTAGCTTGTCATTGCTGGCTGATTTTGAAGCAAAAGGTGACAGCTAGCTCTTCTCCATCCATAACTGTTGGCTGAGATTTTCTTCAGGCCCAAAGAGAGAACGGTCTCCAGAAGTTCTCCCTTATCTGTGAAGCCAGCCACTTATCATCCATTTCAGTTCAGAAATACTAAATTAAAATGTCTCCACACTCTACCCTGTCTGGAATATGAACCATTTTTCTGTCCAGAGTATCCATGCTGTATGTCCTACCTACCCCAGAACTCACTTAATAGCCACTGAAGTTCTCAGATGAACTGCCTTTGAGTTTGAAGCACTTTTGTTCTATGAACTCATGCTGTATTTAATCATGTGTAGTGTGATGCAAGGGAGACCCAAGGCATAAAGCATGGGAGCACAGAGGAACTCCAGCCCAAATCAGAAAAGTGGTGCATATAGGTTAAGTACTGCCTGTGGTTTTAGGCATCAACTGGGAATCTTGAAACCCACTTGGGGATAAAAGGGGACATTCTATGGATTGGGTAGAAAGGAGAGGTAAGAGTTTGTGTCTTGGAAGGCAAACAGCTTTTGAATCTAGACTTTGCCTCTTTCTTGTCATTTTACATTCACAAATTAGAAAAATTTTAGACAGGCATGGTGGTGCATGCCTGTACCAGCACTTGGGAGGTAGAAGCAGGAGAGTGAAGAGTTCTAGGCCAGCCTTGGCTATGTAGCAAGTTCAAGACCAAGATTCTATCTCAAAAACATATTCATATAAATAAAAATTAAATGTTTTAATGTNAAAATATCTCAGAACATTAAAGCTATACTTTTCAAGAAACTTGGAGCTACAAACCAGACTTCAAAAAAGGAATTTCTGTTATTTACTTTTATCACAGCTTCCTTCTGCTTACAAAGTGAGTCAGACTAAAAACAATCTCTTTGAGATTAGGTCTAACATAGCCCAGGCTGCTCAGTACAAGCTGACCTTGAACTCCTGACCTTCCTGCTTCTGCTTCCCAAGTGCTGGGATTANAGGGTTAGTTTTATGTCAACTTGACATAAGCTAGAATTATTTTGGAAATGGAAACCTCAATTGAGAAAATCTGTGCACATTTTTTTTATTGATTATTGATGATTGATGTGGGAGAGCCTGTCTCACTTCGAGCAGTGCTATCCCTGAGCAGTCGTCCTGGATGGAATAAGAAACCAGGCTGAGTAAGCCATGGGAAGCAAGCCAGTAAGCAGCCCTCCTCCATGGCTTCAGCTCCTGCCTCCAGGTTCCTGCCCTGCTTGAGTTCCTGTCCTGACTTCCTTAGGTGATGGCTGTGATGTGGACGGGTAAGCTGAAATCAACCCTCTCCTCCCCACGTTACTTTTGGTCATGGTGTTTTATCACACCCTAAGACAGGCATGCTGACTAAGACATCATGTCTGATTCATGCTGAAAGTTTAAAAGGGGAGTGTGGGGGGGACTTTTTAATACAGTTATGTGTATTTCAAATAAAAATAAATAGACCTGCTTCAGTAATTTACAGATATTTACTTAAGGAGGAATGTCTTAAGGAGGCAAGCTCTCTTCTGTCCAAGTGGCCTGAGCACGACCTCCCTGACTGAGCACACTCTCCAGCGTGAGGGAAAGTGCTTCTTTGAAGGTCTTTTTGAAGCACCTTCCTCGGTTTCTTTGTTTGTTTTTATGATGTTTATCNTCTGCTTGTATTACTTTTTATTTGCAGTACCCTCAAGTACGTTAGGGACAGTAANTACAGCTGATGGTCTCTTCTGAGGTGGCGTGTTTTTCACATTCAGAAGTCCGTTTGTCAGTCCCAGTCCCCAATGGACATGGGGACAAGGTGGAAATGAGGTGATGCCAGGGCTTCTCATGCATACCCCACCTCTTCCCAGGCCTTGTCCCTTCTTTCTAGAAGACAGGCTTAGTCCTCACAGCTCTGCGAAATCCCTGCTGCTGTCATTGGCTTCTTCCTGCAACAGCAGATCTATTTCCTGGTCCTTCCAGGGATTAAGGAGAGTAGAAAGTGGGTGTGCATGTGTCCATCCTTAGCAGGCAGCCCAGGCTCTGTTCAGGTAACCACGTGGTTGAAAGATCTTNGATGTGGGTTCAAGGAGATAATGAGATGAATTGTTGGAGGTGAGGAGTGTATTACCAGGGCCATTTATGCCATGTACAAACCGATGATAGATAACAGCATGGTAGGTCCTCTGAGGAGATTTTAGTCCCCCACACCAGAGACAGACAGATGGTGGGGTCTCTGAAGAGAGGAACTCAAGACCCACATGGAAGAAGGAGGGAGTCTCTTCTTTCACCTCTCTGAGGACCAAGACAGTGTCACAGCAAAAGCCTGCAATCAGACTGACTCTCCAGCAGGAAGCAGGGAAAAGGGTTGAGTGTGAGGTGTGTGGCCACTAGTACCATTGATGTAAGCACTCTTCCCCAGGTGTGATCCTGGCACATGGGAACCTGTTAGCTAGAAATTCACAATGTCTCAGTAGCTGTGGCTATCTGTAAGGAGGAAGGGCTGCTGCAGGCGCTGTGGCTTGAACAGCAGCTAGATTCTAGCATTAGTCTTAACAATGATCCTTATTGCCCTTTCCTGGGTGCTAGATGGGACCCACGGGTCTCTTGGATGCTCTCATTCTGCACAGAGACTTCGTACCTGTTAGTGTAACAAGCCACCCCAGCATTTATTGGCTTAATACAGTGATCACTCATTATTGTTCCTTACTGTAGACATTAGCTGGGCAGTTTCTCAGCCCTGGGCCAAGTTCGGCTTCCTGGCTGACCTTGCTCAGGGTTCGTGGTTGCCTGGCAGATTAGCTGAAATGTCGCTGTTGTCTGGAGTGAAGGAATGACTGAGCTGTGTGGCTGGCATCTCTCAGCAAGCTAGCCAATGCTCACATGGTCTTGGCAGGGTTCCAAAAGAGCAAATAGAAGCCCCAAGGCCTCCTGGATCCAGGCTCNGAACAGGCCTAGCATCACTTTAGCTGCATTCTGGTGGATCCAGTCACAAGTCCTGCTCAGATTCAGAGTGGAGCAATCAAGTTGACCTTCTGATGGGAACAGCCAAAAAATCAAACCATAAAGAAATAAGGACACAAGGAAGGACGGAGAATTGTGGCTATTTTTTACAAACCCTCTACCCTAGCTCTTGAGACGTAGGTGTGTTTATAACCATGTTTTAAAAAGAACATCTTGTTCCCCAGGTGACAGCTGACAAATTTCATTGTCACACATAAGATGGTCNTCTAGCTGCTAGGCAATAGGAGCCAGAGATGTTGGCTAAGGATCCAGGCATGCGGATGCTACGATGCTTTGAGACTTCTCTCATAGCTGGAGAGCTTGTGATCACCATTGGAAGGAGGGCTTTGTTCTTTTCCCACAGGATTCCTCCTACGGGTGACTTGAGTGTCATATGCCACAGTGACCAGCTTCCTTTATAGCAACCCATCTAAGAGAGTGAAAATAAGGCAGAAGCTGGCCTTTGATGACCCCCCCACCCCCACCCAGAGGCCACACTGCAATTCCTCTGCCACATCTGATCTTCAGGAGTAGGTCATTAAGTCTGGCCCACAGTCAGGGGAAAACCAGACTCCTCCTTCTAAAAGGAGCATTGAATAGTTCCTGGGAGCTATTTAAAGCCACTGTACTAAGAGCTGACAGTCACAGCTTACCGAATTAAGTACCATTTATAAAACACCCATGACAGAGGCTAGCAGTCATTAGACACAGAATCTCAGCTCCCATCACATTCCACAGCCTTTTCAGATTTAGGTTTCCCCTCAGAGTTCTGGAAGGTGATTGGGAAACAGAGGGAAGAGACCATCTTCCCCAGATCCTCCAAAGCCCCCTTCTCAGACTGTCAGCCTACTNTGTGCAGTGTGTCATCTGAGACCAGACTGACAGGCTGGAGTTTCAGCTCTCTTGAAGGACCGTGGACATGTGTGACCTTGGATGAGTTTTATAACCCTCCATGAACCTCTGAATCCTCATCTAAAACAGGATGATCGTACACCTATCCTGTAGGATTGTTGAGAAGCACATAGTGATGTTCAGTCACAGCCTAGAATCACCGTGGAAGAGAGTTGGATGAAGAATTGTCTAGATTAGGGTGGCCTGTGGATGTCTGTGGGAGGTTGTCTGATCGCCTTGACTACGTGAAAAGGCACAGCCTGAAAGTGGGCAGCACTGTCTGGGGCCCTAGACTGTAAGAATAGAGGAAGTTAGCAGC
>LZPO01055104.1:227719-255530 GCA_001675575.1 Neotoma lepida | reverse complement strand
TNNNAANNNGGGTGTGGCCCTCCCCACACCACCCATCTGTGTTTGAGCAAGCCCCATAGATCGTTCTGATNTTATTCTAGAGTGTGAGANCCCCTGAACTTTTTTTATATCTGAGTTCCCACCAACTATCATCTGTGAATAAATTTCTAGGTATGTAAAATTAAATATGATTTTTAGTAAGAAGAGGGCAAGAAAATCTTAGTTTTGTTAGAATTCCCCCATTATTTAGTATTCCATTTCANTTAAAGTCAGATCCAAATGATGTAGTTCTATTTAAATTAAAAGCATATCTTATAAAATAGAGTCANATCCTAGATCCAAGCTGTAGAGCTTCTGTGTCTGTTTCAGAGACCCTTAGGGCACAAGATGCATGACATGACATGAAGGACCGTTGTCTTACTGACACTTGCTATGTNCTCCAACCCACAGGTCTACAACACGGGCCCGAGCACCCTTCCTGGGGCATCTGTCAGCATCTCCTTCCCCAGTCGGCTGTCACCTGGTGGCGCAGAGATGTTTCAGGTCCAGGAGATGGTGGTGAGTCNTCCATTTGTTTCCTATATTGGTTTCAGCTTTGAGCTGCCTGTTTGAAATATGTGTTCNACACCCTGGCATCTACTCACCAGACTCAGGAAATCTAACTGACTTCACACTTTGGAGACANACCAGGGGAAGCCTGAAGAAAGANGTGAATTTCTATGTTGAGACATTGGTTGGTTGATNTCATAAGACCTTGGAAGGGATGAGGAGGGGACAGTTATAAATTCATCCCCCAGGGTGGCTTCCAGTACCTCTTGGGAACTCCCAGAGACGATCTGCAGTCTCGTGCATGTGAATGATTTCTCTGAGAAGTGCCTTAGNNCTTGTAAAGATTCTTAAAGGAACACTGACACCCAGGAATTCAAGATCAGTGGGAAAGATATGTGCATGATGAGGCTGCAGCTCAAGTTCCTGTGCAGATTGTGAGGCCACCTGATCCTGTATCACCTATAGCTGACTATGTCTCAAGGGATGCTTGATAAGCCATGTGTGATCATTGCTACCCACCTGCTTAAAACATACTCCTTGACTCCAAGGATTTTCACCCAGCTTCCTCTTTCCCATTGACTTTCATCTCAGCTCCCCAACTTCCAAAGGGCTCAGGCCTCCTTGTCCTACACTCCTAACCTGGGGTCTAAGCCAGACTCATGGATCAAAATCTAGCCTATGCTGCTGACACCACCAATTTCTGTCCAGCCCAGATCCCTTCCAGGAATTACAGGCTTTACCAACCACCTACCTCAGTGCCTAACAGACATCTGGGTGTGTGTTTCGCTGGTCTCTATTTCTCCTCTTATATAGATACCAGCATTCAGTCACAGAACCTACATCCTGGTGTGTCACTTAACCCAGTCACCCACCAAAGGCTCCACCTTTGAGCACCATAGTCACATCAAACACAGGAGATTAAATGTCAGTGTGAGTTTTAGAGAGAGCAAACCACATTCACACCATAGCACCCTTCAGGCCTGCTTCTCTATCTTGTCAAACAGCCACTGTCCTTTAGAGCCCAGGTCAAAAGCCTTGGGTCATCTTAAATTCTTTTTCTCATATACTTCACATCCAGCACATAAGCAAACCTAACATGTGTCCCTTCCTAAAAATCCCAGTGTTAGCGCTGTTTGTATCTTTGCTTCCAAAGCCCTGGTCTAAATGCTGTCATCTGTTACTCAGATTATGGTAGTGGCCCCCTCACTAGTGTCCCTGACTTTGCCCTGGTCTCCTACAGTCCATCCAGGGTATGTGCTGGGTGTGTTGGGTACTGACACACCTCTGTGTGACACCTCCCCATGGCTTTCTCTTCCCTGTAGCTTCTTCCAGCAGCTCTGCTGTCCCCCNTCCTCCATCGCCTGTCACTTGTCCCCACCTCCCCTTGTCCAGTCTCCTCTACTCTAGCCTCCTTGCTGGTTGCAGGTGATCTCCCACCCCAAGAATTCAGCCTTCATCTTCTGTCCACTGGGGTGCCCTTTCCCCAGAGAGCCACATGGCCTCCTCCTCCAAGTACTTCACATGTCACCTTGTCTTTGGGACCCTCCTTCAGCCTCTATCTTGAGGCTCATCCCTCCTCATCCCTCTTCCCTGCTCACATTCTGCCTTGTCACCAAGCTGGCATCTGTTTTCTTATTAGGTCACTTAAGCTGTCTCACGTCTGTTCCCTATAACATAGAACAGGGATTTGTTTGTATGTGTATCACACACTTTATCTCTCTGGGACCTAGTGCAGTGCACAGACTATAATATAGATGTTCAGAAAATATCTGTGGACCGTGAGAACAATTCCACATGCTAAAGCAGTCACTAACTCTAAAAGTGACCTCCGGGGAAATACTGAAAACAATCTCAACAGAACCCCTTTGCCCAGTGACTTGACTTTTGACTGTTTAAGAGATGGTTTAATCTCCTGGGAGATGGAATATGAGGCAACCACCTTTCTCTGAATCCCTGGAAAGGATGGAGGCACAGAACTCAGGGAAGTCACCACACAGGAAAGCACATGCAGGCTGGGTTGAGAGGATCAGGAAAGCATGGGAGGGACAGGCAGCCAGTCAGAGATGGTCTCTTCATACATGGTTTGTAAGGCGGGATAGCAAGCCCATGGTCTGTGACACATTTAAGCCTGGAGTTGAAAAGACACTGCCCACAGGGTGGAGGTTTGGGAAGCGTTGTGCAATGCAGTCATGGTTTCTGGCATTGGTGTCCTCTTGGGTCATGTGGACCCAAGACTAAAACCATGTGAGTGTTAAGTGCAGAGCAAGCCCTGGTCCCTGAGTTGCTTGCTGAGTTTCTTGTTTGCCTCACTATTCTGTGTGTGTCCTGTGCTATGTCCTGTCTGTGGGCCCTGCTGAACTGGCAGAGGACAACCCCCGACTGTCATGAACCAACGGGGTGACACGGCCTGACCTTAGCTTGAGCTTGGCAAAGTACACACTTCTGTCTTCTTGCTTTTTACTTTTAGTGCTGAGGACTGAACCCAGGGCCTTGTACATGCAAAGTACTTGTTCTACCACTGAATCGCTCCCCTCCCTCTCCTTAACTGTTATTAACTGTAGCAGCCAATGCCCTGCCTTGTCCTCAGTGTCTGGAAGAATAGTGTTCTCAGTAGCACACAGTGTTACAATGAAACACAAACCCCTCACAGGTGAGCAGAAGTAACTATGGACCAAATCAGAGCACTTAAGTCATTTGGATAGCAAAGGCATCTCAGAACCACGTGTCCTCTTTTCCTCTTTACTGGCCTATTGTCCACAGATTTGTGTGAGGTTTTCCCAGGGGTTTTTAATGACTTATCTGTGAGTCGAGCTAGTGACCCTGAAACTCCCAAGAAGAAAGAGGAGTTGGATAAATTCTGGGTTTTGAGTTCTCAGAACCAAACCCTTAGGTTTTTCAAAACAATATTTAGGGTGTGGTCAGTCACAGAATTCCCAGTGGCCAACTCCAGTGAATAGGCCAGCCATAAGCATTAGCGTGAGATAGAAAAACGAATTCCCAGACAGCATGTATTCAGGCACCGTGTTCCTATGAAGAGCCCTCACTGGATGACCAAGTGCTGAGGAGACTGAAAGCAGTCACACATGGGTGATATGCTGCAGCAACAGGCAAGGATCCCAGACACTTGTCTCAGAGTCCTGGAACTCATCCTTGGTCTTAGGGCCAATGTTCTCTGGAAGTGAAGGTAGTGCCTGGCCCCATCCCCCTCTTGCTCCATCCCCCTCTTGCTCTATGGGACCTGAGACCACTCAGATCACCAGATCAGGTATGACTGGCTAAGGCCATGACGTTCCTACTGCATCCTTCTGGGATTTGAATGGAACTGGGATTTCATTCAGGGGACTTGGATAGTGTCCTAGTTTCCTTTCTGTTGCTGTGATAAAACACTCTGACCAAAAGCAACTTGGGTAAGAAAAGGGTTTATTTGGCTTATATTTGCAGGTCACAGTTCATCATTGAGGGAAATCAGGGCAGGAAGTCAAACAAGGACCTTGAAATAGAAACCGGGGAGAAATGCTGCTTGTTGGCTCACTCCTGGTTCGTACTTAGTTGGCTTTCTTATTCAGCCCAGGATCACCAGTCCCTGGAGTGGTGCTGCCCACAGTGGCTGCTCCTACATCAGTTACTAATCACAACAGTCCCCCATAGACTGACAATCCCCCAATTGAGATTCCCTTCTCAGATGACTCCAGGCTGTACCTAGTTGACAAGTAAAGCCAATGAGGACAGTTAGCTTAGTGCTAACCACACTTGCTTCTCTTAGGAGTACCCATTGTCCAAGCCTCCAAGACCCTTGTGTACTTTCTGGAAGGCTTGCATACCCCTGAGGCTACAGAGGAAGAGAATATGAAGAAGGGACAGAAAAGAAATGAAGGAAGGAAGGAAGGAAGGAAGGAAGGAAGGAAGGAAGGAAGAAAGAAAGAAAGAAAGAAAGAAAGAAAGAAAGAAAGAAAGAAAGAAAGAAAGAAAGAAAGAAAGAGAAAGAAGCTCCCTAAGGTGGAAGTTGTATAAAAACCATTTAGTAAATGATGTAAAGACAGCTGGCTATCCATTTGGGAAGAAATCACAGAAAACTCGTACGATTGCAGATGAAAAGGAGATGAATTCAAGCTATATGGTTGCTTTTTCTTTTTTTAAGCATGAAAAGTACTGAATATTTTCATAATCTTTGGATGGGAAGCCCATCTTCTGAGGCAGTGACAAATCCCGAAGAAAAGATTGACAGATGTCAGTCACTTTTCTGTTGCTGTGATAAAATGGCCAAAGATAACTTAAGGAAGAGAGAATCTATTTGGGCTTATAGTTTCAGTGTCCATCATGGCAGAGAAGGCGTGGCATCAGGCAGGGGAGCAGGAAGAAGCTGACATATCACATCTTCAACTGCAAACACTAAAGTAGAGAGAGAACCGGAGTGAGGCAAGGTTGGAGCTGACAATCCAGCCCCCAGTGATGCACTTCCTCCACCAGGGCTGTATCACTCTCCCAAACAGTGCCACCAACTGGGATCTAAGTGCTCAAATACCGCAACCTATGGGAGACATTTCTCATTCAAACACCACCACAGATAGAAATCTATAGAAACATTAACCTTTTGGAGCATCAAAATACTTCATAAACAAAGCCCAGAGGTATTTGGGGAGAGATATTTGCAACATAGTTAATAGGTAAGTGATATATAATTTATTTTTCAATAACAAGGAAAAAGCCAAAAATCATACACATGGGTGGGGCTAGGCAGAAAATTCACAGGAGAAGTTTAAGTGGCAAGTAAGCATGGTCAACCTCCCTCGAATTCAGAGCATGGAAAGCTAAAAATGAGGTTTTAATCTTTGAGCTGACAAAGATCAAAAGACTTGGTGCATTGTTGGCTCAAATGAAGAATAATGAATATGTCCACGAATACTACAGGCATGAAAGACAGGAAAAGAAACTGTCAAACTTTAGATATAAGCCTTGACAGCCCCCCTTCCAGGAGTCTGTTCCAAGGGACTGTAATCTACTCAGTTAAAGGCTTGACTTGCTAAGAGTGGCTATGGATTATCATGGATCAGCATTACTGTAGGCCCTTCCTATTCTGGAAAAGTGAATGATAACTCCACCTACTCTATTTGGGTTCTGACAGGGGGCTATTAGAGTTGAGATAATAATACTAAATTTATATTGTTAGGAACTAATCACAAGCTGGGGAGATGGCTCAGTGGGCAAAGTGATTGTCATGCAAGCATGAGGACCTGAGTTCATCCCTAGAGTTCATGTAGAAGCCAGTGCATCAGCATGTATCTTAATCCCCATACTGGGGTGAGGATTCAGGAGGGTCCCTTGGACTAGCTGGGCAGCCAGTGTCACCAATTAGGAAGCTCACAGTGGAGGGAGAGAGCCTGTCTTAAACAATAAAGTAGGGAGAGACAGAGGAAGACACCTGTGCTGGTTGCTTCCCTGTTGCTTTCATAAAACATCTTGACAAGAAGCAATGAAGGGAACGAAGGGCCTATTAGGCTCACAGTTCCAAGTTACAGACCGTTATTGCAGGGAAGTCAAGACAGGAACTTAAGTCATTGTGTCCACAGTCAAGAACAGAGAGAGACTAAACACATGCTCACTGGCTTGTGCTTGGAGCCATCTGGCTTCCTTCACTTTTATAAGTCCAGGGCCCAGGCCATGAAATTGTGCTGTCCGCATTTAGGGTGGGTCTTCCCACCTCAATTAATGCAATTAAGAAAATTCTTTGTAGGCACGCCCACAAGCCAACCTGATCTAGAAAATTCCTCACTGGAACTTTCTTCCTAGGAGATTCTAAGTTGACAACTAAAGCTAACTGGAACAGTACCCAAAGTCAACCGCTGGCCTCCACATGCATACGTGCACGCACATACACACACACACACACACACACACACACAGAGAGAGAGAGAGAGAGAGAGAGAGAGAGAGAGAGAGAGAGAAATAAACGTGTCACAGAGAAATGCAGTACAGAGCCACAGTATCAAGTTCTGTAAGTACTAGGACAAGTTCATCTGATTACATAACTTGGTGAGGAAGTAACAGCACAGGAAAGAGTTAAAGGGACACCCAAGGTCTGAGTTTATAAGAACCTGGGTTGGTATTCACTCTTGACCACTGGACTGCAGGGCCACCTGCAAGGCCTCATGACGTCATTCTGTCTGTCGGTCTTGATGTCGCCCAGCTGCACTGACACCGTCTAGAAGACAGACCTGTAGAAATGCAGACTTAGGCCACATCTGGACTTCTGACTCCAAATCTACACTTGAACAAGATCCCTGCATTGTTCGTGTGCACACCCTTGTTTGCGAATCCCAGTCCGCAATATGGTATTTCTACTAACTGCTCCCATTCCCCTGTCTGTCACACAGTAATGACAGTTGTTGTGAATTAGGCTGTCAGGAAAATATATTTTTTAAGGCACATGTCCTTTCATTCAACGAGTACTTTATACCCAGCACATGTCAAGGTCTGGGTTGCTCCAGAGAATAAGAGACAGATCTGTCACCATCCCCGGCCCTCGTCTAGCTCACCTTCTGTGAGGGGAAGACAATAAGGAAAGCGCATCACTTGGTGCTAAATGCTCTGAAGAAAACTGAAGGAGGCAGAGGGCGGTCGGGAGGAAAGCGAGAGTGGTCGTCAGCAAGGTCTCTGTGACTCCTCCTGTCAGCTAGGTGACTAAGCAACCCTGGGAGGATGTGTAGTGAGATCTTTCTGCGTGATGGCCTTGCCATGTCTGAGGGGAGGTCTCTCTGCCTTGTCCTTACTTGGTAAGATTTTCTCCTTGACAGTTCCAGCCCCGACCCCTCAAGGCCCTGACCTGGTGTTCACATTGGACACCCAGAAGTCTGTGTGTGTACTCATTAGTACAGTGTTCACGCTGGGGGGAGTTCTTTATTGCCCCTGAGTCACTTGTTCCTCTGGCAGTGGCTGTCGACAGTGACACTGATGTTTAAAATGATGTTTTGCACATGAGAAACGTCCTGGGTTTTACGATTTTGCTATGCTTGAATGCTAATTGCAACAAGAAGTCTCCCTTGCAGCAGGCTTCCTGGAGGCTGGTGTTCAGCTTGTACACGAGCCAAGCCTGGTGCTTTAAACCTAGCCAGCAGATAACCCAAATCAAATCTGAGTAACTCACATTTCTGTTTTAATCTCCACTACTGTACCCCATGGTGAACTCACACTGCTTCTGCCCCGTTCCCCCTTGGCTTTCTTCTGGAGGAATTCAATGGCTTGCCCTGTGCCAGACTTGCTCTCTAGGTGAGAGGTCCCTTCTAGGGAGAACCCTAGGCTTAGAGTCCCCCTCCCCAGCAGTGAGAGAGGGATTTACTGCCCCAGAGTGGCTTTGGGGATTACATGATCTAGCCCTCTGTCTTTGGGCAGAATGCAGTCAAGATGTCTTTTCGATACGACAGAACCGTATTTCCAGCTAGTTCTCGCTGCTAAGCCACCCCAGCATCCCTCAAATCCCACTGTTATGACTAGCCTCCGTCTCTCTTGCTCTCATTTCTCTCCTGGCCTTTTCTTAGCTAAAATGGAAAACACTTGCTCATGCTCAGTCCCTCTCCTAGAGAAGTTGAGCTATTGCCTGATCATTCTTCCCCCTTCTTTTCCAAAAAAAAAAGATTAGAGTTATTTTCTCTCTTTCCTATCCTAGGGCACTGGCTTTGTTTTCCCCATGGGCTCCAAAAATAAAAATTCAAAACTCAGAGCATAGATTGCTTTTTACTCGGTCTCTCCTCATCGTGAGCCGTCACTGCTCCGACGGTGAGAAGCGGCTTTGCAGTTGAAGAACTTCATCCAGTCATCCAGTCCTGATTGCTTTTCTGTATAATTCTGTGACCCTTGAGGGTCTCTGTAAACAGATCAGAAAGGAAGAGGGTCCAGGGATAGGCCCTTGTCATTCCAGCTCTGGGGAGGCAGAAAGATCCCCAGAGCTTGCTGGCCAGCCAGTCTGGCCTAATTGGACAGTTCCAGTAAGAGAGCTAGTAAGAGACTGAGTCTCAAGAAGATAAGGTGGAGAATGATTGAGAAAGACATGTCACATCAACCTTCACATGCACACATACACACACACACACACACACACACACACACACGCACGCACGCACGCACGCACGCACGCATACCAATACATCAACAAGGAGATTGTATTGTCCCAACCACAAGGTCTGAAACCCACACACACACCCCCAACCTTTCTGGCCATAGTCTCCAAACCCTCCCCTCACTTCCTTCTGGCTCGCCTTCCGGCATGCTGAACCTTTGAGGCTGCTGAGCAAGATGCTGTGTGCTTCCCGGGGCCCTGGCCTTGCTCACAGCTTCTCCCTGTACGGTCATCCCTCCAGCTCCACTTCCTAGGTCCTCTCCTGCATCACGCCTTCCTGGGTGTTCATGTAGACAGTGCTTCAGAATGCAGGTCTGAGTTTAGAGCCTGCCCTCTCAAGGAGTCACCCCTGACCACTAGTCCGGATGCTATGAACCCCACTCTTGGTTCCATTTCACTGTGGTGTTTTCTTCATGGTCTTTATCACTCACTAAAATTATTATATTTGATATCTGTCTTCTCTCAGGAGATTCAAAACATCATGAGAGCTAAGGGCATGGCCCTGTTTTCTGTATATGTCCACATTTGGCATCTGGACAAAAGAAGGAGCTCAAAAAAATAGAAGAGTTCATTATGTCTTAGTTTGGGTTTCTACTGCTGTGAAGAGACACTATGACCATGGCAACTCTAACAAATGAAAACATTTAATCAGGGTGGCTGACTTATAGTTTCAGAGGTTCAATTCATTATCATCATGGCTGGGAGCATGGTGGCATGCAGGCAGGCATGGTGCTGGAGAAGGAGCTGAGAGTCCTACATCTTGCAGGCAACAGAAAGTATTCTTAGACACTGGGCAGTATCTTGAGTATACATAAGGCTTCAAAGCCCACCTCCACAATGACACACTTCCTCCAGCAAGACCACACCTACTCCAACAAAGCCACACCTCTTTTTGGGGGTCATTTTCTTTCAAACTACCACAACTGCTCACATCAGCTACACCACCACCAGACATAATTCTTTCTGCTGTGGGCTTGGGAGATAGACCCTCAGCTGTCAATGCTCTCCACAATGGATCCAGAGCAGCAACTCTCAACCTGTGAATTGCGACCCCCATGGGGGTCACATATCAGACATCCTGCATATCAGATATTCATATTACAATTCATAACAGTAGCAAAATTATAGTTATGAAGTAGCAACAAAAATAATTTTGTGGTTGGGGGTCCCCATGAGGAACTGTACTAAAGGGTCTCAGCATTTGAAAGGTTGAGAACCACTGGTCTAGAGGGTATTCCATATTGTCCTAAAAATCTGAGAAATTTGTATTCATTGGGAATCCCCAAAGAGAGCCATTTTGGAAAGTTCCACTCATCCACCAGCAGAAGTTGCCTTAAGTTCAGTCTGAGAATCAAACGGAAGGTGACATTTTCAAATCAGATTGAGCCACTTACCCTGATGAACGCTTATAAACCACAAACTTGGGGACAGTTGTTACGGAGTCATAGTTCCTCATAACCCCCTTACCTATCAGCTGGTCTTGTCTGTGGCCCTAAACCACTTTTTTCCCTCTTTTTCTTCTTTATGTGCATGTATAAATATAAGTTACACAGTAAAGTTTCAGAAATAGGTCAGGATAAGGTTTGATTTTTTTTTTCTCAGCAGGAGCCAAATACTTTAAAGAAGGGAAATGTTTGCTTGAATTCTGTAGCAATAGTTAAAGAGAAATGATTGATTGAATTCTAGAGTGATAGTTGCATTTCTGGGCACTCGGTCTATATGAGTTTGGCTGGAAGGCAAAAGTGTGTGTTCCTACAAGTGTGTCTGTGCTCCATTCACACACTCTGGAAGGTGGGGACTACTGCCAGTCTGGGACATGTACGGACATGTGTGGACATGGTACAGGCCAGAAGCTGACCTTTGAACTGTGTGGACATCAGGAATAAATCAAGCCAGCAATGCCATTCCCCTGATGACCTAGGGTGCCTATCCTTATCGGGCAGCCTGAATGCATTGTTCTTCCAGCTGCTGTGACACCTCCCTGCCATCGGATAGGCCAGCTGGAATGCTGCTGCTTAGATGGCTTGTGTTTTCTGGTTCCCAACATGAATAGGCCTTAAAAGTAGGTAATTAAACAGTCAATTTCCCTTCATCCCTTAAAACAAGCGTGACCCCCAGCCTTGCTGGTGCGGGCAGGATGGGTTAGTAAGAAGTCCATAACAGAAATTTCACTGAGGATAAACAGAGCTCATCAGCCACTGCCGAGAAACACATGGTTCTCATTTAAGCTGCGGAGGCCTAATTGAGTGTGCCTCAGAAACCCAAAAAATGGAGAACGGCTTTCTCAGGTGCACCCCAAATTCCTTCTGACCAAAAGGAATTGCCTTGGCGTTACCAGCCCCCGAGAAGTAATGGTCTTCTGGCCATTGGGGACCCACCTTTGCCTCCTCTTTAATTTCCTGGACATTAGACCTGAGGTACACCGCAAACTTCCCTGAGGTCCTTGAAACCTGAGACCCAATGAAGCAGTTACCAGTTTCTCTTTCCATCGCTCTAGTGTGCACACACCTCTAAAGAGCAGTCTAAGAGGTTAGCTAGAGCATGACAGGAGATGGCACCCACAAGATGGCTACGGAGCTTCTGGTAGAAGGGGAGTCATCAAATAAAATGCCTGGCAGGTGCAGAGCGAATTCTCCAAAGCCGGCTGGATGTGAACTTTGTTCTTTACTGTAGAGGGATCCAAGAGCTAAAACTGGAAATTAAACAAACTAATACAATTCCAAGGTCTGTGTTGTATCCCAGTGGGTGGGGGTGGGGTGAGGGTGACGGGGTCATTCATTATCCCAATCAGCAGACCATCCTGCTTCCAGAGTGTCTCATTGTCTGAGGAAGGAGAGCATTTCTGGCCTGCATGTCAAGTGCTCAGATAACGCATTTACGCCTCCATCTCTCACTGCAGACAATCCAACCACATCTGGAAATTCTTCCATGTCACCTCATCTCTAAAGCTACTTCCCATCTGTATCACTTTAACTGCAGTAAAGGCCATCCCAGGCTTGTGAAACTGNCCTCCCCTGGGGCCTGCCTTTCTCTGATTACATGTAAATGAATTCTTATATAGGGAGCCTGGTGTGGCCTGCACTCTTGACTCGGAAAAAAAGGGCTCGGGACTGAGGGTGAAAGCATTGCACTAGCCAGCCCTAAAGCTGGTCGAGATAAAAGGCACTCCTCCGTAGCGTAAGAGATGGCAGGCTGTTCTCTCTAGGAAGCGGTGATGTCGAGGCTTCGTTCCTTTTCTGTGTCATCTCTGGTCTCAGTAACCTCCTGACCTTACAGACAGAACACAGCTTTCCTCCGAGATGGCCTTTGGGGATCAGGAAACGGCTGAAAAGAAAAGTATTTTCTTTAGGAGATGGTTTTCAATTAGAAGTCAAAATTACGACATTTTCAGNATTTTAAATTTACTCTCTTGGGCCAGTGAGCTGGTAAAGGCCCTTGCTGCCAGGCCACACACATGAATGAATGAGTATAATAANCTTACTATCTTCATCTTTCTAGAATTAAAGGACACTAGACTATTCTGGGGGTCCTGATCTGTCCCCAGCATTGCAGATTTCACGTGGGCTGTTACTGTGGACAGCTGCCATATGCCTTTGCTTCTCCTTTCCATTTTGACAACAAAACTATGTATTTGAGGTCCTTGTTGATGTGGGTCTGGAGCACTGGGGGTAGGGCTAACCAAAGCTAAAGCCTCCTGCCCACTTACCTCATAGAGCTCATGATGATGGGAACAGCTTCCCTCTTTGGAATTCTGTTTGTGTGTTGGAACCTCTAGCTACTTGTAGAAATAAATATCAAAAAGACCAGAACTCAGGGCTGGAGATGTGGTTCCACCAGGTAAGTGCCAGGCACAGAAGCATAAGAAACTGAGTTTAGATTCCCAGTACGTACCAGGCATGGCGATGTGCACCAGTAATCCCAGAACTGGGTAGGCAGAGACAAGAGAATCCCTCGGGCATGTTGGCCAACTACTCTAGTTGAACTAGTGAGCTCCAGATTCACTGAGAAACCATGTCTCAGAAGAATAAGGTGGAGAAATGACTGAGGAAGACCCCTGACCTTGACCTCTGGTGTATATGCTCACACACACATACACACACACAGACACACAGACACACACACACACACANACACATACACACATACAATGACATACATGTACATGTATAGGAATGTATACATGCACACATACACAAAATCACATGCCAAACTGATATGCAAGAAGTCTTTNATGAAAGTGTAAGACTCCACAGCTGAGCACCCCATTGCCTTTGAATGGGGGGACGTTGACACTCAGAAGTTGTGTTCTCAACCTTTGAAAACATGGGCAACATAAAGCTGGGTCCATTCACAATCAGGGACTCACCAAGACTGTTATTTTGGTCTCTGGCCTTGCATTAAGCCACCCGGTCACAGCTGGNAAAGCAGAAGAAATCAGGGGTGATTTTGAGTGTCTGACTCTCTCTGTGTCTGCGGTACCATAAGGCTTGAAGTGGANGCTGAACACGCAAATCCTAGGGTGCATTAGGAAAATAATGTCATCTTTTACTGTTCGTCAGACAATACCAAGAAACACCTGGTAGTCATTCACAGCAATGTAATTTAATACAAGATATAAAATGGGAGACAAGAATATAAACGCAGTTCACTTTTTGCTGAATGGAACAGAATGTAATTGGCTCGTTTATGTTAGGTCAGGTGTAATTAACCAATTTCTCAGGCATTTTAGTGACTCCTAAAATGAATGTCACCACAACCGTTGTGGAACACAGTAAGCCCCTCATAGTGGATGGATGTGTCTTCTGATACCTCCATTCCCAGGGTAGGCAGTTGGTAATTGAATTAGCAGAGCTGGCATTCAAAACATTCTCCAGGCTTCCCATCTCAAAGGGCGTGTGAATTCAGAGAATTCAGAGAGGCCCAGCAGTTAAGTCGTGGGGCTGGTCATGTTTACCCAGTTGCCATCAGCTGTGGTTATGTAATGTGATATGGAAAAAGTGGCCCAGGGAAGTCACAGGGAACAGAATGTCGACTGACAGAGAAACGTGAGTTAACAGGAAACACATGTTCTTGAAAAAATGAACCTGTCCTGCTTCCTNGAGTCAACTTTGGACTGCCTTTAGGTCAACTTCACCCAAGGGCTGCATTGAGGGTGACTCCAAACAGGGCTCTGGAGTGATGCTCAGTTCATTCAAGCGTCCCTTGCCTATCGCTGACTGTGCACCAGATACACTTTGATGGCCTTCTCTGTGACACCCCAGCTAGCTGGTGTGTGATCAGGAGAGTGGGCTTTAATCAGCTGATACAAAGGGGCATCCAGGCCTCAGACACACAGTTAAAATGATCATTGGAAGGTCAGGTGTGTTGGTANGCACTCAGGAGGCAGGAGCAGGTGGGTCTTTGTGAGTTCAAGGCTAGGCTGGTCTACATAGTGAGTTCCAAACCAGCCAGAGCTATGTAGAAACAAAGAAAGGAAAGGAAAGAAAAAGAAAAGAAAAGAAAAAAAAAGAAAAGAGAAAAGAGAAAAAAGTGTGAAGATACTACAGGCCTGAGTAAACTTGACTCCTTGGTACTGAGGCAGGTTAATCCACACACCTCAGACCACACATTCTCCTCTTTGGGTCAGAGCCTTCCCTGGCTCCTGCACCCTTCTACAGAACCATCCTTCTACAGAACCACCCCACTCCTAAGATTTGCTTACAAGGCCCTTGTTTTGTTGTACAAAGTGGAAAACAGTGTAAAGAACAGAGGTTTGTGTGGCAGATGGTTTAGGAAGGTGCAGTGCTGGCCCTGCACCCTGAGGGCTTCTTGTTGCAGAGTAGTGGTGGTGGTGGTGGGGTCTGTTATGACAGCTGTCTTAGCATACATGGTGGCATACAACCTCAATCCCAGCACTCAGGAAGCAGAAGCAGGTAGATCTCTGTGAATTCAAGGCCAGCCTGGTCCACATAGTGAGTTTTAGGCTAGTCAGAGCTACACAGTGAGGCCTTGTCTCAAAAGTAGATAGATAGATAGATAGATAGATAGATAGATAGATAGATAGATAGATAGATAGATAGATAGATAAGTAGATAGATAGATAGATAAGTAGATAGATAGATAGATAGATAGATAGATAGATAGATAGATAGATAGATGATAGATAGATAGATAGATAGATAGATAGATAGATAGATAGATAGATAGATGAGTGAGCAATCTCATGATGACCCACCAGCCACACTGTGCTTGAATGGATTAATTTGTTTATGAAGGTAGAGCCCTGTGTGACCCCTCTGAAGTCTCATCTCCAGGTACACCAACCTGTGAATGTAAGGGGCACATTCACACCACAGCAGGAGTCCTCTTCTCGGGCCAACTTTCCTGCCTTCATCTGATGCTTGTCCCAGGCTGAACTCAAGGCTACTGTGTGCACCTTCAGGCTTTGCTCTTCGTTTCTCCCTGGATTTCCTCCCCCACCCCGCAAGACCCATGGGAGCCCAACAGCTCCTCTTAGTCAGGAATGCAGGTCATGATGGGGGCTGCCTTCCTTGTCAGGGGAGGAAAAGTGTCACAGCAGGAGTCCTGCCCTGAGGCTGGGGATGGACAGACTGTAGTGGTCCGGGTGTGTGAGACCAGTGGGTAGAGGACCAGCTGCAGAGCCTGGGTGCTGCAGAGATGGAGTGGGGCAGAGAACACCCTGTAGGGATGCTAGAGACGGGCTTCGCAAGCTCTCAGAGCTATAGGCACAGGGCAGGTCACCTAAGCGCTCAGCCCCTCACACCTGTAAAGTGTGGTGACAAATAAAGAAACCCAGTGTCACCAGTGTCACAGTTTGCCTGGCACACCTCTAATAAATGTCTGTCTTACTCTTAAATCTGGTCAACTCCCCAACTCCACTCTCAGAACCAGTCCATTTTAACGATGGAGTATTATTTGGCCCTAACAAAAATGAAATCCCATCATTTGTGGCACCGTGGCTGAAATGGGGGGGAAGGGGGATGTTACATTAGATGAAGTGAACCAGACACAGAATAAAAAATGCACATGTTCTCACCAAGTGGAAGCTGGGAAAGATGATGTCACAGTAGTGGATGTGACAGCCATCACCATAACCTGGGATGGGTGGGGGAAGGGTGCGGAGGAAGAAATGGTTTTTAATAGATGAGGTGCAGTGAGATAGCTAACGGAGAAGGTGCTGAATCCTCAACACAAAAGACAAATGTCCAAAGTGATGGCTACTCCAGGTGCTTGATGACATCCTTACTTACGCCTTGTATTCACATTCTGAAAACTCACGTGTGGGGGAAGGGAGACTGCTAGAGAAACAGCAGATAGGAGCACTTTTGCAGGAGACTGAACTGGGTTCCTGCACACAAATTGGGTGGCTCACAACTGTCTATAACTCCAACTCCCGGGGATAATGGCCTCTTCTAGCCTTCATAAGACCTGAGTGCACATGCACACGCACACGCGCGCGCACACACACACACACACACACAACCAAAAAATTTAATGAATCTTTAAAAAAGCCTCACACCATACTCACAAATATGTAGCTTTTATATATTAATTAGATCATTTTTCTTTCTTTTTTAAAATTTATTTAACTTTATTTTATGTGCATTGGTGTGAAGGTGTCAGATCTCCTGGAACTGGAGTTATAGACAGTTGTAAGCTGCCATGTGGGTGCTGGGAATTGAACCCNGGTCCTCTGGATGAGCAGTCAGTGCTCTTAACTGCTGAGCCATCTCTCCATCCCCTAATTAAATCATTTTCAAGCTCCCATTTTAACAGTCGTGGTCTCCATTCTGACAGCAGTACTCTCTGCGCATAGGTGGTGCAAGGATCCAGTGTGTGTCCCAGCTGTTACAATAGTGCCTCATGTGAGCTAGGATTATCTTTTACATCTGGACTCAGCATAGAGAAGCCCACAAATTACACCTGGCTCCCAGGGAGAAGGGCTTGAGGATGAAGCTAGAAGAACAAGCCCGGTGTGGTGCTGCATGACAGCAACCCNAGTCTGGAGGCCAGTAGGAGGACTATAGCAATCCAAGGCTAGCCCAACAGCAAGCAACTTCTCCGGGTCCATAACAGATGCTGTGGCCCTGAGCCTCACATGTGGAAATATCCTGCTTCCTCTGACCACAGTGTAGAGCACATCCCTTTTTCACCTGAGGACAGAGGTTGGTGATGTCCCAAGGAAGGGCCAGCTTTCCTTGACAGTGCCGTCATCAGGACGTGAGCCCCAATTCAGGCTTGAAGCCCCATGTTTCATGAAGTGAGACCACTTAGAGTAGACAGGACACTATCCCCTGACACCTCAGCGGCTTCCAGCCACTCACCCAGGATAACTGTCCCACCATGTGATAGCCGTGTCTTCTTGGACTCCATAATATGGTCTCTGAATAGTCTCCTGCATCACCACCATCTCCTGGTTTCAGCTTACAGAGTGTTTTCTTTGGGGTCAGGGTTTTGAGGGGGCAGATAGCAACAGAGAACCCTCAATAACTGCCTTGGCAGAATCCAGCCTCAACAATGTGCCCCATGTCCTCTGGTCCCTGGTTGTGGGTTTGGTAANTTCTTTTGTACAAATTCCTATAGCCACGGACCTCCCCTGACTCCCAGGGGTCCTGCTGAGGAACAGCCCTGTCGTGGGAAGCATTTGGCCTGGAGCANTCTGGGAAAGTATGAGAGTGAGTGGGCAGAGGTGAGCAAGGGACAGAGGTCACAGGGCCCTCAGCCAGTGAAAGATGAGGCTGTTGAACATGAACAGAGTGGTGCTTGGTGTGACATGGGAGGGTGCTTCATTTTCCCATCATTTTGAGGAAAAAATGATTAAAGCCAAGTGGAGGGCATTCTAGTTTGCTTTTTCTTGCTTTGATAAATATCCATGGCCAAAAGCAACTTGGGGAGGAAAGGGTTTATTTGACTTAGAGTTTACAGTTCATTGTGGAGGAAGTTAGGGCAAGAACTCGATCAGGAATCTGGAAGCAGGAACTGATGCAGAGGCCATGGAAGAGTCCTGTTCCTGGCTTGTTCTTCATGGCTCACTCAGCCATGAAGCACCCAGGACCACCAGCCCAGAGATGGCACTGTCCACAGTAGGTTGGGCCCTCTCACATCAATCATTAGTCAAGAAAATTCCTGATGGGTTTGCCCAAGGCTAAATCTGATAGTAGTATTTTTTCAACTGAAGTTCTCTCTTCCCAGAGGACCCTAACTTATGTTACTTAGCCAAAACTAACCAGCACATGGGGAGGAGTCTCAACAATTACTAGCCTACAAAATGGAAGATAAGGTGAACCCAGGCTTTGAAGATGGTTCCTTGAGTACAGATGCTTGCTGCTAAGCCTGGTGACCTGAGTTCGATTCCCAGAACCCACATGGTAGGAAAGAACCAGCTCTGACCTCACACATGCACCATGGCACACACGCCTCCCTCCTCACACATACACAAAGAAGTATTATTATAAAAACATTAGGTGCCCCCATGCTCTGTGGAAGATGTACATGTGATGCTAGAAGCATGGGATCAGCTCCTAGGAGTAACCAAGTAGGCCATTGTGCTTATTCTATGGATGAGGAAACAAGACCCTGGAGACCCAAATTGTCATGGCTGTGAGGAGGCAACAGAGCTGAGCTATAGCCAGGAACCACTGAGTATTCAAGAGTATAACTAGACATGGTGGTTCACACCTTATATCCCAGCACTCAGGAGGNAAAGGTAGATGGATCTCCAAATTCAAGGCCAGCCTGATCTACAGAGTGAGTTCCAGGACAGCCAGGGTTACACAGAGAAACCCAGTCTCAAAAAAGCCAAACAAACAAACAAACAAAGTCAGAGAGTGTATGTGTGTGTGTGTATGGGGCTAGGAGGCAACTCAGAGGGGTAAAATGCTTACNTATAAACATGAAGACCTGAGTTCAATCCCCAGTACCCACATAAAAACANGGGTGTGGGGGCTNACATTTGTAATCCTAGTGCTGAAGAGATGGGGACAGGAGGATGCTTGGGGGCCACCAGCCAGGCCATCTAGTCTAATGGTGAGTTCCAGGCCACTGAGACTCTGTCTCGGAGAAGGGAGATGTTATTTTGGGGGATGACAAGGTTGTCCTCTGGTCTCTGCATGCGCATGCACACAAATGTGGACACATACATTTTTAAAAGTGTGCCACATGATTCAAATTATAGAACCTACCTCATCCACAGAGATATAGAAGGTGTATTATATGGACATAGTGAGGTTCGTTCAACCTTAAAGATGAGTGTGAACTATATCAAACAGGGGGAAAGGATGGGATGGGAGACCATCATGTTAAATGAAATGAGCCAGCCCCAGGAAGATAAGAATTGGGTTTTTTTTTCTCATATGTAAAAGCTTTGGGGAGGGAAAGTGGGAAGGGAAGGGGATAAGAGTAATGTGTGAGGGACAGTATCTGCTCTTTGAGTTCCTTTTACTGGGTTCGGGCTGCTACTAACAGCCAACCACGTAACATTGGACAAGTCACTGAACCTAAGGCCTCAAGTCCCTTATCTGTCAGCCAAGGCCAAGGACTGCCTGATCTGGGAACTGCCATCCAAAAACAACATTCCGGGGTGCTCTGTTCCCCTTCCAACCCCAGACACGGCACAGAGTGGCCTGGCCTCCCAGCCTGCAGGCACTCGCACCTCCCATGGGCTGGCTAGGAGTCAGCCTTTTGGGGGCGCGAGAGGGGGCATGCAGTGGCCAAATGAGTCACCATGAAGAATTCTGGGTAAAAAGAGGATGAATGAATGTGCTCCCTTCTGCTCTGCCTTCCTCTTCTGCCTGTATCTCCATCTTTTAAATGACACTAGAAATGGCCCTGTCCCGTGGGACCATTGTGAATCAAATGTTAAAATGCAAAAGGCATTCAAAGCTGGTCTCAGGTGACTGTGACCTACCCATTCTGTCTAGAGGAATGCCTCCCTGCAGTGAACCTGGTCAGGGACTGAGTGGCTGGNTTTTAGCTGCTCCAGATCAGATCCTATGGAGACCTCAGNAGCCNTCATTCTCTTGGTGAAACAAGACCACTCTGAGCCTCCCAGAAAAGCGGGTTATTTCCTGATTAAAAAGATTCCCACATAACCACAGTCAGGGGCGCAACAGCCAAGATTTTCATCCACAAGGCTTCACTCTCTGTTTCCTTTCTCCACATTCCACCAGGGACAGATTGTCACAAGGTATCAAATGGCCTGACCATCACTTCCCTGTTCACATGCCACCCTAGAGAGGCCCTGTGGAAGAAGTAGTTGAGTTCTGANCTATGACTCTGCCCCTCTAGGTTGACACCAAGGCCTCGCTATTTCTCACCCCCTTTGCGGCCACTCCCAGCCCCCTCCCCCCACCGCCTCTCTCTGCTGGTACCTGTGGCCAATGTCAGCGCCATCTTCTCACACTGGGGGCTCTTGTGTGAAACCAGCTAGGGTGGTTTGGCAATCAGATTCTTCTCCCTGCCTGGAACCCCAAAGCACCAGTTTTCAGAGCACTGAGGAATCCTTTGCCTACCTCTGATTTCAGTGAGTGTCAGTCTGTCCTGCAAGGCTCCGAGCCTTTCTAGATACAGACCAGATGTGTGGAATGATGGCCAGGCCTGGGGGTCTTCACTGGAATTTCTAGGCAGAAGACTCTCTTCTCCGGGTCTGTCAGTACTGTTCATTTAAGGGACAAGCAGGGCAAGGGGAGTCCCACATACTGGAGAGTGGGATGAGATGGGCTTAGACCAAGGGCCCACATATCCAAATCTCAGGTACCCACCATGTGGTTGATACTCCATTTGGAGCAGAAATGAGGACCTAGAGCAGTCCTTGATGCCCTTTTTACTTCTCAAGATCTTAAGGAGTTTTACAGCATCCTGGTGGCTCCATGGAACATTCTAGAAACTTCTAGCAGAGGGCCATGCATGAGGCCCATTTATATTCTGATGGACCTAAGGTCCCAGAAGACCTGAGCTCCAGACCAGGGCTCTTAGCTCTGTTAACAAGGGACTTGAACTTCTTTGCCTCCTAAATGCCTGTTTGAAAGGTATTATGTAAATGAACTTGGGAATCAGGATGTGGAGGATCAAAGCTGTTGGTGTATATCATGTGTTATCATAGCCACATCTTCTGTGAAAACTTCTNCCTCAAACACTTCTNGGCCAGAGCTGTGGTGCAAGCCTGTGGTCCTGGCTGCCAGGCAGGCTGAGGCAGGAGGATAGCTTGAAGCCAGGAGTTCAAGGCCAGACTGGGAAACACAGTTAAGATCTTGTCTCACAAAACACCCTTGCCTTCTGGAGAATGGTTGCAGGGAGAACGTGTGTTCTGCTGCAGTGTCAGATGATTCTAGACCTGTCCTTAGCCCGCTGGCTCTCACGGCTCTCTCTCCATTTCCAGGTGAGCCAAGAAAAGGGTAACTGCTCTTTCCAAAGGAACCCGACCCCCTGCATCATCCCTCAAGAACAAGGAAATATCTTCCACACCATATTTGCTTTTTTCACCAAATCTGGAAGGAAAGTGATGGTAAGAAGTTGCTTAATGACTGGGACCGTGAGGGTGGGCTCACAGGAAGGCACGTCGGAGACAAGAGGCCAGTCCTTCTGCTTGGTGTTTCTTCTCCAATCTGGTTTTCATTAGCTGACTCAAAAAGATTCAAGGACTGTGATCAAATCCTATTTTTCAGCCCAGGGTTTCAATCAAGATGTTAAATTTATATTCCAAATTCCATTGTCTGACAAACAGAAAACCTTTACAGCCCACCAAACAGGATGTAAATGATTTCTCCTCCAGAAGGAATCTACAAAAGTGTCATAGTTCTTACACAACACACTGGGGAAACCTCCTAGCAGTTTCTATTAAAATTAAACACATATGTATTCTGTAACACAGAAAAATGCACCATTTCTGGGGCTGTCTCCAAGAAGTGAATGCATGTGTCATTGAAAGACACAGCAATGTTTGAAGCAATTTTATAGTAGCCAAAATCAGAACAATTCAGATATCAATCAACAGCATAGTGAGTAAACAGTTATGTATATTCACACTCAGGAATATTATAGAACAATGAAAAATAAAGTATAACTACTCGTGTTCCATACACTATGCAACGTAGGTCAGTCACACAGAAATTACACTAAATGAAAGAAGTCAAGAATAAAGGAACATTCTGGAATATTTTGTGTATAAGAAGTTTAGAAATAATGAAGGTGACAAAGATGCTCTGTAGCATGATCAGGGTGGTTCTCCAGATGTATTTTCCACACATAAAATATATCAAGATGTTTACTTACAATTTGTTCTTTTTACTGTNTGTGTTTTACCTCATTGGTGCTTTTCCAAAGCCTCCCTTTCCCATATCCTGATTACATTTCTTTAGCTCTTTACTTCTGCCTAAACACACCCCACACTCATGCACATCTCACACCCCTGTAGAGAAGCCCAGCTGTTTGATATTAGAGGTTTGGATGTTTTATTCATTGCATACTATCTCAANTTTGTTTCTTTTNGCTATGACAATACACCCTGGCATAAGCAAGCAATTTAGGAGAAAAAGGGCTAATTTGAGCCCACAGTTCCCAGGGTACAGCCTATGCATACGTCACATAATACCTAGTCACCTTGCATCTACAGCAAAGAAACAGAAAGGAAAGAGTTAACACATTCCTGCCTACGCTCAGCTCACTTTCTCCAGTCTCACACAGTTCAGGACACCCTGCCTAGGAATGGTGCTACCCACAGTGGGCAGGTCTTCCCACATCAATCAGCCTAACAGAGACAGCCCNGCACAGGCCACGCTGATCCAGACAGTCCCTCATGGAGACTTCCTAGGATTCCAGATTGTGTCAAGCTGACCATTGGCACACATGGCAAGGGTGGCCCATCTTTTTAAAGGCCCTAGGGGACAGTTAGATATAGTGACATCTGGCTATGTGCTACACACAACTCCAGGTCAGAGGTCAGGCTGAAAATGTCCCCTGAAAGGGAAGCTTCACAGGGGTATATGCACACATCACATGGGTATATACATACATACATATGCATACTTATAAAGACACNCTTCAAAACACAAAAGGAAAATTCCCCCTTGATCATTGGGAATGAACTTTCCCTTGGCAGTCTATGTATCTCCCTGAGAAGGAGTCATATGNCTCTTTTGTTCTTTAAGGCCCCACTGGCAACAGGCGCATGATGTGGACCTGCCACAGCTCTCAAAGAATTGGCCGTAGTTGGAAAGTCTTCTTGTTCAAAACTCATAAAAGTACATGAGGATAGGTACATGTTTCTTTTTGAGAAGAATTGATTCTCCTTGTGAAATACAGCTCTTCAGTAGGATTAACCATAGAACTACTTTCTGCCTAGTTGTGGACTGCCCCAGAGACTAGGGAGCAGAACCCTAGTGCCCACCAGGTCGGAAATCCTTCTACCGCCCTCTGGCGGTGACAGAGCATCATTACACCGTCATCAGTCGGCGGGGTGGGGGGGGTGTTGGTGGGGTATGTTATAGTTGTATTTTTAAAGCTATTCTTTATAAGCAATACAATTTATGTACTAAAGAACAGTAATAGACTTATGAGACATAGTTTTAAACAGAAGAAATCAGGGAAATAGTTCAGGTTACACAACCCCTCCCTGCATACCATATTTGTTTAAAAATCACTTTTTTATAAATGACTTTATGGGACATATGTATTCCATGACTGGGCACACCTAATTCTTATTATACTCTGTGTTGTGGAACTGGGGATGGAATCCTGGGTGGGGTCTACTATCAGCCACTCCCCAGACCCTGCTCCTTCCTCTTGATTTCTTTATCCTGGAATCGCCTCAGTGACCCCAACAGATTCTCTGTGCTATGGATGGTTTTGGATTGTGTCCGTCTCTTAATTCTGTCTGGAAATTTTCTCCTCAGGACTGTGAAAAGCTAGGGAGTTTCTGTCTAACAGTGCGCTGCAACCTTAGCGCCCTTCCTAAAGAAGAGAGCCGCACCATCGACCTGTACATGCTGCTGAACACAGAAATACTGAAGAAGGTGAGTCCCTGGCCTGCGGCGCTATGGAGGGTTACCCAGAACCCCCAGAATCAGTTCCCCGTGACACTCAGGCTGCTCCTTGTCGAACTTTACCCACAATGCACCATTGGTGACACCAGATTCTGCCGCCAGATGTTGCCAAGAAACAGTATTCAATGCTCAAGATTAATCCAAGGATTGGTGTCACCTGGGAATTTATTAGAAATTCCGAATGCTGGGACCGCCACATGCAGACTTGACCAATCAGCATCTTTACCAGCTTCCCCCATTCTCATCTGCCCATCCGTTTTGTCATTCTTCAGTTTTCCTTGGGCTAGCGGGTAGGGTGTGGTAGNNCACNCCTTTGGGAAGCCGAGGCAGATGAATCTCTGAGTTCGAGGCCAGCCTGGTCTACAGAGTGAGTTCCAGGACAGCCACAGCTACACAGAGAAACCCTGTCTGGAAAAACTGTGTGTCTGTGTGTCTGTGCGTCTGTGTGTGTGTGTTCCTCTTCAGGTTTATAAAACCTCAGATTCTTTGGGGACAGAATCTGAGATACTGCTGTTCTGACAAGCTCACAAATTCTGCTGATTTGGGGATCATGTTTTGTTTTGTTTTGTTAGGGNTNTTTTNGGTTTTTCATGACAGGGTTTTTCTGTGTAGCTTTGGCGCCTTTCCTGGAACTCACTTGGTAGCCCAGGCTCGCCTCGAACTCACAAGATCCGCCTGCCTCTGCCTCCCAAGTGCTGGGATTAAAGGCGTGCGCCACCACCACCCGGCTCNNGTTTTGTTTTTGATCAAAGATTGGCCAGCCTTTTCTGTCAAGGGCTAGCAAGAACTGTTTTAGGCTTTATGGGCCAGAATCATGAATGTTCAGCCTTTTGACATTGTGACATACTATGGTCACATATAAAGTCAGGCTTGAGACTGTTTATTGACTTTACGAAAACAACAAACAAACTCTGAATGTTTTAAATAAGTTGATTTTGTGTTGGGCTATCCATGTTCATAGCTANAGTGGGGTGTGTGTGGCACAGATGCACATGCTAATTAAGTCATTTGCAANCATTCAACTCTGCCAGCAGTCACAGACAATATTCAAATGCAGGGCATGGCTATGTTCCTAATAAATTTATTTATTTTTAAATTTATTTATTTATAAATTTATTTTTCACAAGTAAGCAGAGGGCCAGATTTGACCCATGGANCCTAGCTTGCCTGATTACATGATCAAATGATCCCTCAAGGAAGTTGGACTTGTGAACCACAGATCACTTTGCTACTGTGAGTTTATTAAATATGGTTCCAAGTCTCTGTCAACAAATCAGTGGCCCTTAATAGAGGTGTACTGTGATTTAAGATAAGAGCTTGCTGAGTTTGAGAGGCTTTGTGGCACAGAATGCTATAGAAATAATTGGATATGAAGGTAAAATATACATGTTAGCCTCAGAGTTCCTATTTATTTTTATTTGAAAAGACTAATTGTGCATGATGTATATAAAGCCATCCACAGGTACCATCAGAAACATCTCATGGTCAGCTTTTAATTAGACCCAGCAGTGATGTGCCAGCCTGAGGAGATGCAGGCATTGGAGGATGCAGTTTAACTTTGCTCTGTTTTCCCTCATCTCTGTAGCTATTACAGTCTCCACAGACTACAGAGAGCTGGATACCATCTGCATTCCCTGGTTTGGAAACTGGTTTGGGGAAGCTGGGCTCACACTCAGGGCTTCCCTGGTGTACCCACTTTCTACAGGACAATGTTAGAGGAGGCTAGGTGTGAGCTATACTCCACCATCCTTCTCCAAGGAGATCCTGCCTTGCATGGGTCCCTGGGAGTCTGCATACTTGCCTGCCTGTCTCAGCCAGTGCTGGTGACAGTTGTATATCCTATGACACTCACTTGTCCCCAGAGCGATGGCACTGACAGTGAAGACCTCTCTACCATTTCTTCGTNCTCTGTCCCATGGATGTTGCTTGGCCTTCAGTCACAGGGGCCGAGTGTAACTATGAGCAGCTCTGAGCTGGTTTTTTGGAATCTGTCTCTAGTGACCAGTACTGTACAAGCTGTGGCCTGTACATGACCCCCAACACTCCCACACAAAATTAATTAAGTAGTTAATTAAATATAAAACAAATAGAAGATACATGAAACCAAAATTACAAAACTATTAAATTGCTGGAAGATTTTGTGAAGTAGAAATATTCTTTTGAATAACAGTCCTCCCAGATTTACGAAGGACCACATCCNAGTAACTGTTGAGTCATCCAAACCAATGGAACCCCCAGCAAGGGAGGTGGCAGCCCTGGGATGTCACACAGGGCCTTGGAGGCTCATTCTCTGAGTGGCCTTCCAGCAGAAACTTAGGTCCAGAGTGCAGCCTGTGACAAGGCTGGCTGGGGAGCCACATGGGGCCCAGATGCCTCTGAGTCTGAAACAGTGTTTCAGGCTTAGACCCTAGCACAGTGCCTTTGGGGAGCCAACGGATGACCCTTGGGCCATTGGGTCTCCCTGAGGACTTGGATCAACACAGACCTTGTGGCTGGCCTCAGCCTAGAGTTGTGTTTGTTTTCATTTGACCTCAAGGTCTGGCTCCAGACAAGGGAATTTGAGGTTTTATTGTTTTAACCTCAACTAGTTTTCATTTGAAATGTTGGGTCTGATTTTTTAAATCATCACAGGATAGGATTTCTTTGAAAGTGTCCCTAAGGCCTTCTTCACAGCCACCAGGGGCCTGCTGTATGCCAGCCCTTCATCTGCGCAGCCTTTAACCTAACCGTCATTATCACTGTTAATATCTAAGGTGGTGATAATGATGATTCATAATAGAAAATACAGTATCAGAGGACAGCTGTGGCTCAGTGGATAAAGGCACGCGCTGCCAAACCGTCTACCTATGTTCTATCCCCACAATCTACATGATGCAAGGAAATTATTTACTGACCTCTCATGTAGGCTAGGGCATGTACATGACCTCCAACACTCCCATACAAATCAATTATGCAGTTAATTAAATGTAAAGTAAACAGAGGATACATGAAACCAAAATTTAAAAAACTATTAAATTGCTGGAAGATTTTATGAAACAGAAATATTCTTTTGAATGACCATCCTCCAAGAAGCATTTAAAAATGTATTTTTATTAAGGAGGGGGTGATAAGGAAAAAAAAGATGGGGGACCTGGAGAGGTAACTCAGCAGTTAAGTGCACTGACTGTTCTTCCAGAGGACCAGACAGAGCTCAGTTCCCAGCACCCACATGATGACCCATGGCTGCCTTAACTCCAGCTCCAGGGGAGCCAGCACCCTCTATTGGCCTCTGCAGGCACATGCACTCACGTGTATACACACACACACACACACACACACACACACACACGCACGCACATAAATATAATTAACATTAATTTTTAATAACCATGTTAGATTTGACCAATGCATATATAGATCTGCAGTTCAAGTGGAGCTCACACACACACAGGAGCCCAGCACTCCTGTGAGTGTCTAGAAACATCACATTAAAGCTCATTAATACAGACAAGTGATAAATGTTTATAAAACTCTTAAGCTGTTTTTAAAAGAACAATAATTTCTACACAACCCTCAGGTGAAGTACACCATCAAAAGTTCCCTTGTGCCACTCCAGGGTGGTCTCTGTGGTTTCCTGGGTGATGAGCAAAGGGCCCCCTTGGAACTTATATCTAGAGAGAGAGGCCTTCACTGATTCTTTGTACATTTAACCAGTGTAGGTGTTTGCCCATTTTCTGTTAGTATTGCAGGGAGCATGGGACTGGGTAGTGGATAAATAGTAGATGCTCCTTTGTCTCAGTGGCCTGGAGGTTTGAGAAGTTCAAGGGCAAGGTGCATAGGTTTGGCGTCTGGTGAGCGCCTCATGCTACACAGTGGCACAACAGGAAGGGCCTCACTCACATTGTGAGAGCCCAGGTCTCTCCTCTTCTTAGAAAACTGCCACCATAGCATTGTGTGACAGACTTTTCCTGTGGAGACATAACACACACACACACACACACACACACACCTCGTACACACACCCGGGGGTGGGGGGATCTACTCACCTCTGAAAAGAAATCCACAACAAACCAAAGTAACAATTGGGCCAGAGTTCAATTTGGTGAACCAGTATTTGTTGTGGTTACTATAGGAGTATAGATGAGCAGTCACTTAC
>LZPO01055104.1:208475-227198 GCA_001675575.1 Neotoma lepida | reverse complement strand
GTGGCTTCCAGAGTCTTCCTAGTTTCACTCTCTCAGACATGTGACCTCTCATTTACTTCCTGCATCATATTAACCTTCTACCCCCTCTTGGAGAAAANGTTTCCATCCCAGGAAACTACCATACAGCATGGACACTCCACCCTCTTGATTTGGGCTAATCTGACTNACGGAAGCCTACCCCTGAATTCCACACANGCATGACTCCAGGGATTAAATTTTCAAAACTTGAATTCTAGGGACATGTACAAACCATAGTGGCTTCCTCAAGTGACAGAGGAACTCAGTCAGAGCGGGTGGAGATACTAAAGACACCTGGCTGGCAGAGCCCAGCCACCCACAGGGACAGCAAGGGGACTCCACAATCAGCAAGGCCCCATCTGGCCTGGGATGCTGGCTTTTCCTGAGGCCCAAATTTTGCCAGCCCACATCTTCTCCATCCCTNCTTTGGAGTCATATGCCTGTTATCTGGATTGTGGCTTTGAAACTGAGCCTACAGCAAGGCTTCCAGCTGCTTCTGCCAACAGGCAGAGTCTCAGAGGTCCCCCTCTTTGCCCCTTAGACCTGATTTATAAACAAGATGTTTAACTCCCCTACCTTACTCCACCCTATCATCATTCCATTGGATACCCTCTTCGAACGTTCAATGGCTTCAGCTTCCAGAGAGCTTCATTCAAGAGCAAAGAAAGAGTTAAGAATAACTAAGCCTTCATGGTTTTGAGGACTGTGGTTAGGGCAAGATGAGTAGAAAATGGGAGTCAGATGCCTTCTGGGGAATGCCAGGCTGGGATTTGTTGCACACAATTAAACAGCTTTATTTACCCTCTACTCTTTGTGAAGATGTCAGTATCAATCACCAGCTATCTAACCCTCACCACCGGAAACCACAGCACGCAGGCTTGCATGTGTTCCTTACTGGCAAATGCAATGGTGACTCTGCGCTCTCCTCCATCTAAAGGAATTCTTAAGAGAGGCTGGAAGTGTATGTCTTGGGGGTACCTGTGATGGGGAAGCTGCTAGTTTAGTGATAAAATGTGTTTGGACTCGTCGTGGAGCCCTGAGAGGTCAGCTCTGCGTAGTCCCTCTCNTGGGCGAATCATTTGAATTCAATCTCATGAAGTATGTCATTTCTTCCCCAGGACAGTTCCTCTGTCATCCAGTTCATGGCTCGAGCCAAGGTGAAGGTGGACCCTGCCCTGAGAGTGGTGGAGATAGCTAATGGGAACGCAGAAGAGACTCTGGTGAGTCGGCNGGCCTGGGACAGCTCTCCTCAGAGNATTGGGGACTTGGAGCTGGGATCTGAGGGGAAAGAAATTCTCTAAGCCAAGATGAAGGGTTTGTGGTAGACCCAAAGCCATGCCTGCTCTGGCTTNCAGGGCCCCCTGGAAGGCCTCATGGTTCTGATGTTGTGTTAACATTGTTCTTAGGACGCCGTTGGTATGCAAGAGTTTCTTGTAGTGATTGGCCAAAGGAAAAACTGTCTGGAAGTATCCTCAACAGGGCTTAGATTTCCATTCTGAAGCCAGGGTTATTTTTATCTCTCTTGGGCCCTTCCCTAAACTCTCTTCTGCTCCCTGCCTATGCTGTTCCATGGATTAGCACTGGGGGTGAGGGGGGCTCAGGAAACAATTGCTTGCTTATCTTAAAGAGGCCGTGTCAAGCTGCCAAGACCTAGAAACTCTTTCATGCTCTCTTCCTCCCTCGTTCTCCTTCAAATTGCCAGGCCTCAGACAGTCTGTGATCCTCGCAGCTTAGCTGTCCCATGAGGGAGACACTGGACAAAAAGGGAGCCCTTGAAATTCTGTATTTTTTTTTCTTGTTTCTGGAGAGGGAAGGGTCATCCACTGTTTGACACCCTCCTGAGTCCAGTCCTAGGGGAATCAGGGAAGACAGCCAATGAGCTGCCCTGCTGAGGAGGTGTACAACCTGCTGCTATTCAGCATCCCCTCCCATGGATTTTACCTTTTCTCAAGGGAGACTTGCCCTCTCTTGGAGAATCTGTGTTGTTTTAACAAACTTATGAAGTGAATTGAAAAAGAATTATGTACTTGCACAGAAAAAGATCGTGAACTTATTTTCTAACCACAACAGAGATGCCCATTTCGTAATACTGGGATGTGAGGGGCTGGGGCGATGTTCAGTCAGTACAGTGCTTGCTGTGCAAGAATGATGAATTCGAATTCTGGTCCCCAGCACCCATGTAAGAAGCCAGATGTGGCAGTATGTGCCTGTAATCCTAGTGCTGGGGATGTGCAGAGAGGCAGCTCTCTGGGGCTTCATGGCCAGCCAGTCTAGCTAAAGCAGTGAGCTCTAAGTTCAATAACATCCCAATCCTGTTCCTATTTCCACTGAGTTTATCATGAGAACATCAGCCCATCTGGGATGTCTAAAAACACAGGGATAATAGCACTCATGAGGGGTCAGCCATCTCACATCAGTGCAGGGATGGTGTCCGTCCTGACCTCTTTTCACGTGGACAAGTTGCCCAGAATGAAACTCAAGTCTTCCACTACTCAGGCTCAGTTTTACTGGCAGGTCAAATATTTGNGGTTGGCACTTGTCTCTTTCTCTCTGTGTTCTGGCCACTTTGCCGCTGGCTCAGTACTTCTCCTAAAAAGTGAGAGAGCAGTGGTCCCTGCTCACTGTCACAGCGCTGGTTAAATATTGCTGTAGGATAAAACATGCCCAACATCTGCCAATAGAAATAATTAACAGGTGTGCAGCAGATGAAGTCGCTTGTGTAGGTGCAGAGAAAACACTGGATGTGTAGGATGAGAAAACAGCACCGTGTTGTGGGGCTCCAAGTTATTGACTCTCCTGTTTTGAGTGCTCTGGTGATATCCTCCCTATCAAGTACTGGCAAGAAGCTGTTGTTGGGTTTTTTCACGCTCCCAACAGGGAGGGGAAGGAACACATAATGAGAGTCCCAAGAGAGCCCTTCTTGAAGGCTCCTCCCACCACCGCCTTTTTGGTCCATAAACTAAGATTCCGTTCTGCAGTACGTTTTCAGCTTTCCTAGTAGGGGAAAAAATCTTCTCCGAGTAGGAAGACTTCTGGTTTTAGAAGAAGTACATTTTCCCCCCCACATGATTCTTCTGAGCGTCTGGCTCCTGTCAACCGCCCATCTGAAGGGGGATTTCCACAGAGGCTGGCCGGCAGACTTAAATCAGGTGACATTTCACAGCCTC
Source organism: Neotoma lepida (assembly GCA_001675575.1). NCBI lineage: Eukaryota > Metazoa > Chordata > Mammalia > Rodentia > Cricetidae > Neotoma > Neotoma lepida. The sequence goes on along the minus strand of LZPO01055104.1, from coordinate 224,013 downwards.
TCAGACTAGGCACCAATTGTTGTGGCCTTGGGCCCATGAGGAAATGTGTCTGTGTCTGGTGTCCAGCAGGGCATGGGTGAGAGGAGGAACACAATCCAGTTTTTAACCATAAGTAGCATACATGATAATGAATTAGGAAAATCAAGTGCTTTTCCTTGTATCACCCCCCACCCTACCCCAGCTCTCATGCTGGGAATCAGTTCTGGGTGTAGCCAGAAGTTTTCCTGTATCCCACAGCTGCTGGGTCCCAAATAAACTCACAGAGGCTTATGTTAATTACAAACTGTTTGGTCTATGGCTTAGGCTTATTGCTAACTAGCTCTTTTATTTTAAATTAACCCATTTCTATTAATCTATGTATCACCAAGAGCAGCTTCTTTATTAACCAGTGGTAGCAACACATATCCACAGTGTACAGAAAGACCGTCCCACAGCTCCTGGGGCCTTAAATGTGTCAGGCCAGGGGTCCACCGCAAGGTCCATCCTCAGCATGCATGTCTTTATTTTTATGTCATGACGCAGCACTGCTTTACAAGGCATCTGCCAGTCACTAGAACTATGCAGTGTATTTTTTGAGGACTTGCTCCTTAATGAATCCATCAGAGATATTTACTCTTAATTACTTTTCTACTGCTGTGATAAGACATCACACCCAAGGCAACTTATAAAAGAGAGAATTTATTTGTGGCTTACGATGTCAGAGGGTGAGTNCGTGAGCATCGTAGTGAGGACCATGGAGGGCCTGGCACTGGAGCAGCCCCTCGTTGCTCATGTCTTGATTCACAATCATTAGACAGAGACAGATAACTGGGAATGGTGCAGACTTTTGAAATCTCAAAGCCCACCTCCAGTGACACGCCTCCTCCAACAAGGCCACGCCTTCTAATCCTTCCCAAGCAGTTCCAACAACTGGGGACCAAGTGCTCAAACACATGGGGGCATTGTCATTCAAACCACCACACTCACCAGAAGTAACATCCAAGATCGACCTTAATGGCGCTTATCTGGTTTCATGCTGTCCCAAGCCTGAGGACCTTGATGAGATCTCAGTGACCACAAGGTCAAAGGGCTAGTCCTGAGGAGCCAATAACATGGGCTAGAATTTGACGTATCTGAGAGCTCTTGGAATTGCCAGGAGAACCAGATTGTGAGGGTATGAAGGGAGTTTGAAAACCTGACAAGCTAGGGCCATGCTGAGTTCAGCCACAGGAAGAATTCAGTGTCCTGGGCTCTGAGGCCAGCTCCCCTGACCCCTTGTCACCTCTTGCTCTGGAGTCAGGCAGGCAGGAGCCTCTCACCAGCTTATGTTGGAACTCTGTACCTGGGGACCAAGTCACTGATGTTAGCAGCTATTCTGGCAGGGAGACAGGGGCCCATCATTCCCTGTGATTCACTGCATGGAGAGGAGAGTCAACACTGGGCCATAGATAGTGAGTTGTCCCCTTCAATGTGCTTCAGGAGTCATGAAGGGCAGTGACAAGCCAGCCAAGCTTACATCTGAGCAAAAGTCAGACACTTGGACCACTTGTTGGTGGGAGCTTCCTGGGCAAGCAGCCATCTTAATGAGAGAGCATGGGAGCCTTGTCCAAAGATGACTGTCAGGCTGTGTGCACTTTGCTTTCTTTTGAGAACTAATGTGAGTTGGGTGTGGTGACCCACCTGAAGTCCCAGCACTTGGGAGGCAGAAGCAAGAGGATCTTGATTNGAGGCCAGTCTTGGCTACATAGCAAGATCTTGTCTGAAAACAAAAGAATGTGCTAGAATGAGCAAGCTTCCGGGCTGGTGTGATAGGAAATATATTTGGGGCCTTTTGTCTTCAACTATGGAGTCATGTGTTCCTCCTGCATGTGGGGATACAGATTATTAATTCAAAGAAGTCCCTAGAAAATCCACAGTACCCTTCCGTGTGAATAAAGGAGTCTGTGACTCAGAGAGAAAATAATTGATTAGCTAGAGATCTCTTACTGGCTGAGCCAAGAGTGGTGTCTGGACCACTGGACCCTCTGCCTTGTAACCACTCAGTCATGTGCTGTTAAGGTGCCCAACCACTCTGGATGAATGAGCTGAGACCAAGGCAAAATGCTCGATACAAAAAGGAAATAATTGGCTTGTTTTAAGTTATTTGTTTAAACTGCGAGGTATCTGCGGAGTCCAGCCAGCTCCTTCCCCCTAGACCCTGATCTCCTCTTCCCAACTCCGATTTTCCCTCCTCAGGCTAGGTCAGACCCTGGAAGGAAGCCTCCCTCCTGCATCCTGTGTGCATGCACGCCTGAATAAGCCTGCCCTGCCAAATCCGTCAGGACAGCACATTCTGAGTGCATGTGCTCTGAAGCCATCCTTTCAGAAGGTCAGGCCTGGGCTTCCCGCTTTTTCCTTCACTCCTCCTCTTAGGNATCAGAAACTCCCAAGTTGACATCCTAACTCAGTAACNTGGAGATTAGATTAAACCCTGAGCCTCAGTTTTCTTGTCTATAACATGGGAAGGCTGCTTTCTCTTTCCCTGGAATTGTTGGAAGGCTTCAACAACACCAGTGAGAAATCTCTAGAAGGGTCTNGAGAGACAGCTCAGAGGTTAAGAACACTTACTGCTTTTGCAGAGGATCTGAGTTCAGTTCCCAGCTCCCACATTAGGTGGCTTACAACCTCCTACAACTCCAGCTCTAAGGGATATGCTACCTTCAGTCTCCTGCATGCATGGTGCACATACAGACAGACACACCTGCATACACGTAAATTTTTTTATTTAAAAAAGCTTCTAGAAAAATGACTGGCATACAGTNCCTTCAGTGCCCTCTCCTTTCCTACTGCTCCTCAGCACTGACCCAACCAAAGATACAAACCAGAGTACCTCAGCCTAAGGGGCCATCCACAAACAGCAAAATAAGTTCACTCCAGAGGGTGCCACTTGCCATTCCTTGGCTGTATTGCTATTCAATTATAGTTTTACTGCCACAAGTTAGAGGTAGGGGATTATAGTTAAAAATGCCCTCTATATAGAGAGTTGTGTTTTTTTTACCTTGAACCTCAAGTTATGTTGTGATTTATTGCCACCCTCTTGTACCATCAGATGGTGGGTGGTTCTTCCTCTTTACCAACCATCCCCATGGGAGAATTAAGCTCTGCCCATTAGAAGCTGAGAAAACTCCAAGTGCAGTTTGCCAAACGCACAAGTGGTATTTTCCAGTGGTTGCTATTTAGTCAGTTGGGGACTGTATCTGAGGGCTTGCTAAGGGTTAGGTACTGTGCTGGGCACTGAGGGCAGAATGAGGGAGGAGGTGGACATAGCCACACCACCCACCCTGGGGCTCACTACGGGTCAGCAAGGGTGTCATCCAATAAGGAAACTGACAAGGGCTTTGTTTCCAATAAGTCATTCTGAGCAGAACAGAATGGAGGTGAAGGCCTGGGAGCTGGAGGGGAAGCAGCTTGCCAAGCATGAGGAAGTATCCTGGCTCACGCGGGGAAAGCTGTGTGTGGACCAGCTGGCATGGTGTCTTTATACCACAAAAGGCAGGAGACAAGACTGAGGACAAAGGCAGGCTCCATACCACACACAACCAGTGACAGCACAGGAAGCCATGGGAAGCTTCTGTTTGCAGCAGGGAATGACATGAAATGGTGTATATTCCTCAAGTTTTTTAAAGATGTATTTATTTTTATTTTATGTGTGTGGTGGTTTGAAAGGGAATGGCCCCCACAGGGAGTGACACTATTAGGAGGTGTGCCCTTGTTGGAGTAAGTATGNCACTGTCGGAGTGGGCTTTGATGTCTCCTATGCTCAAGCTCTGCCCAGTGTGGGATACAGTTAACTTCCTGTTGCCTTTGGATCCAGATGTAGACCTCTCAGCTCCTTCTCCAGCACTGTGTCTGCCTGCACNCTGCCATGAAAATAATGGACTAAATCTCTGAAACTGTAAGCCAGCCCCAATTAAATGTTTCCCTTTATATAAGAGTTTCCATGGTCACNGTGTCTCTTCACAGCAATAGAAACCCTAAGACAATGTGATACATGTTTTGCCTGCAAATATTTATGTGCACCACTTGCTTTTATTTATGTGTACCACATACCTGGTACCCATGGCGTAGCCAGAAGGGAGTGTTGGCTCCTCTGGAACTGAAGTTCCATACAGTGGTATGGAAGTTGCCATATGGGAGCTGGGAACTGAACCTGGGTCCTCTGGAAGAATGACAAGTGCTCTTAATCTACTGAGCAATCTCTTCAGGCCTCTTTAAAATTTTTATTACATTTATTTGTTTATTGGGTGTGTGTGCATGAATATGTATAGGCACATATATGCCATAGTGTACCTGTAGAGGTCAGAGGACAACATGTGGGAGTTGGTTCTCTCCTTCCACCATGTGGGTTCCAGGGATCTGGTTCAGCTCATCAGGTTTGGCTGCAAGCTCACCAGCCCTGATATATGTTGTTTAAAGTCACAAGGGTGGGAGTGAGGAGTTGGTTAGAAGGTCAACACTCTCACCTGGTACTAGTGACTCTGGTAGAGGAGATTGAAGTGAGCAGTGCCTTTTAAGGATCGGGAGTATGTGGCGTGTTGGTCCTGAGCAACTGGGATGAGTCAAATGCTATCTTGTTACAAAGCCCTTTGCATGTTGCATCCACATGGGCAGNAGTTAGTAGCAGCCATCACNGTGTAAGAGATGGCCAGGCAAGAGTAAGCCAAACAAACAGCCCCACCCCCACTCTGAATCAGTGGCTTCCAGGCACCATCACAGTTGTCAGCATTGCCCTATAAAGGACATAGAAATGTGCTTTGGTTGAACCAGGAGTGGGATATCTGGGACTTCCCCAGAATCCTTGGTCNCCAAGGAAACCACAGTCATGGAGGATAATATTTTAAAGGAGTAAGATGTCCAGTCCACCACACTCTTCCACTGGCCATTAATTATATCCCTCAAGATTTCCAGAGCCCNGTCCGGACAGACATGCATGTACACACACATGTACATGCACTATTGCAGATGAATTGGACTTTCTAAGCAGCAAGCAAGAGTCAGTCAGGGTGATTTATAGCTGACCCTCTTCCTTAAGCAACCTGTGCCTGTGGTGGCCTCGGGAGCACACCGNATTCAGATTTAGTGGTCAGTGAATTGCAGAACTCTTCCCCCTGTGGCCTCGTCTCTACCCAAGCCACAGATATGCAGTCAGGAGGAAAATTAAGAGTNAAGGATAAAACTCTGTGGTAGAGCACTTGCCTAGAATGTTTGGTACCCTCTATTCAATCCCCAGCTAGAGATGGGGACAGTCTTAACCCTCTGAGGGTTTCTGTGTAGTGACAGACCCTTGTTCCCTTAAAAAGTCTTGTCCTTCAGGACTAAAATCTGGGAGGCTGCCCTGTAAGTTATGGGTGTGTCAGTGAGGAAGAANGCAATTTCTGTCTGACCAAAAAATCTAACCCCAAAGCACATCTTCCTGTGGAGTACTGGCCAGGTTTGAGTGATTACTCACCTGATTTCAGCACACTTTCCCATCCCCATGACATCTTTTGTTGAGCCCACTTTACCCTCCTGCCGACTCCCTAAAGAGTGGGTCTCTTCACTTATATTCANTATATATTTGTTCAAGAGTCATGTCTTTTAATTTGTTAAAATAGTATGCATCAGTATAGAGAGATGATGGCTCAGTGGTTAAGAGCACTGGCTTCTCTTTAAAGGGAATTGGGCTTCATTCCCAGCACCCCCATGGCAGCTCACAACCATCTGAAACTCCAGTTCCAGGGAATCCAATGCCCTCTCTGGTCTGCAAAGACACCCACATTTAAATGGTGCCAGACATACATACCCATACNCTAAAAATAAATAAATAAAATGTTTAAGTTGTGCATCAACCCAGATGGGATAGTTTATACCTGTAATCCCAGCACTGAGGAGACTGACACAGGTGGATTGCTATGAATTCAAAACCAGGCTGAGCTGTCTGGTAAGTTCCAGGCCNGCCGGGGCTATAGAGTAAGACCCTCTCTCAAAAACATAAATACATGCCAGTACACATGCACACACACTACACAGAGATACACATACACAGAGACAAATACAATTTATAGAGCAGTTTTAGTTTTTTTTGTTTGTTTTTTGGCCTTTTTTGTTTTTCTTTTTTTTTAAATTTATTTATTATTTTTTATTTTTTATGTGCATTGGTGTTTTGCCATAGGTGTCAGGTCCCCTAGAACTGGAATTACAGACAGTNGTGAGCTGCCATGTGGGTGCTAGGAATTGAACCCGGGTCCTCTGGAAGAATAGTCAGTGCTCTTAACCACTGAGCCATCTCACCAGCGCAGTTTTCGTTTTTAAGAGCTTGTGATGTTCTGTTTTGTGGTTAACCATTACTTAGTTAACCTGCCGCCCTGTATTAGACACTTCGGATAGTTCTGATTCTGTATCTGTGTGGATAATCCTGCAGTGAGCACCTTCCAGTTCTCTTAATTGCATGTTATTTATTTTGTGTGTGTGTGTGCGTGTGTGTCTGTGTGGGGCACACACATGGCACGTGTGGAAATCAGAGGACAACTTTTGGGAGTCTGTTTCCTCCTCCCACCATGTGAACCCCAGGAATGAACTGAGGTTGCCATGTCTGGCAGCAAGCACCTTTACCCACTGCACCAGCCCAACATCTCTGAGCATAAAATTTTTTCTGTAGTTTGTATTTCCTGCCTTTGATCATGTTTTCAAGTACAGAATTGACAGGTCAAATGGTGTGAGCATATTTAAGACAAGCAATTACAGAGCCTGTCACACAACCAGGAAGGGAGGGCATTCCAGAGAGTCAAAACAAAGAGTTGGGGACCTCGGAGGGGATGAGACTAACTAGTTGGGATGTGAATCCATGACCTGGGAGGGGCTGGGAAGGAAGGAAACCAGACTGTTGTGGCTCCATGTCCTGAATTAAACGCTCAGAGTGAAGAGGAGACATCNATAGAGTGAGGTGACTGACGTGACATGTCAGGACCTATGTTCTTAGAGAATAATTTGAGTGGTGGGGGCTCTGGGAGGAGCCTGGCACAGTGTCTGTGAAGGCTGGGCCTGAACCGGGGCAGTGTTAGGCATGGAAACAGGGAGAGGAGAAACGCTTAGAGAGGTGTGAAGGCTTGGTCGGGGCCGCTGTCCTGCGCGGTGGACTTGTGGGCTGGTGGTTAGTGTGTCTCCACACTATGTGCTCTGTATGATTTCCCTTCTCTTTTGTTCATTCATTTTTTTCCNTTTGTTTTTAATCTATGATGTGGCTTCTTAGCACACTGCAAGCGCTCAGATCACTCACAGGATTTATTACAGTCAGGATAGAAGAGACGGCCTGCCAAGGCTTAGAGCTCACATCCAAGAGGACTGACAACATCACTGAGAAAAAAGACAAGACACAAAGCGCACATTCCCGGGACGTGATGGGGCGTTCTTACAAAATTCACCAGACTAAATTGTAGTGGCTACTCTCATCTCTGTATCCACAAAACCAGACCTCCAACGTGGCTTTGCCAAGAGGACACAGTGTCAGTGTCCTGGACCTTACAACTAACCCCCCACAGAGTTCACAGCCTGGCTCANGATCCTGTCTGCCAGAAGGTTTGGCTGACTTTTGCCTGAACCTCTAGNGAGGGACTGAAGTGCTCCTGATTCACAGGTGTGAAAAGCCAAGCTCAGAGAAGTCAAGCAGTTTGCCTAAGGTCCCCGGCTGTTGATGACATCACCCCATCCCCCAACGTGCCTGCTGCATTTTCTAGGCGGTTTTCTCTAGTTTATCCCCACATCAGAAGGAGCATTTCTGCTCCACTGAATTTCCCTTAAGATAAGTTCTGGGTTCTGGTCTACGTGTGAAACTAAAGAGCCTGTCCCGTGGCTAACTGTCCACACCCACACCTACTCCAGCACACATCACTCAGCCACCCTTCGCTACAGAAGTAGACACAAGGAACTAAAGATGATCAGATTGGCTTTCCCTTTGGAAGAAGAGGGTACAAGTGACACTTGAATTCTGTAAAACCACACTCCTTCTGACCTGTGGAACTAGAAGTGAGCCAGTGAGTGTGGTCAGCATGAGCTACTGCATGGAAAACACCCCACTCTCCTGCAGGAGGGTAAAGGAACCCTGTCTGACTTGCCATTCCTATGGTGTGATATTCCCACTGCAGTCTGTGGCACAAAGTCTCTTGAGTTGGGAGGAGATGCAGACTTGGCTTTTGAGAGCTGACATAGGCCAGCTGTAGGACACCCATGAGTCTCCTTCAAAGTTGAGGAGTGTGCCTCNGGCTGGAGAGATGGCTCAGCAGTTAAGAGCACTTGCTGTTCTTAAAGGGAGCCCAAGTTAAATACCCAGCACCCACATGAGACAGCTCACAACCTCTTACAACTCGAGCTCCAAGGGATCTGACACCATCTTCTAGCCTCTGGAACACCTGCAATGCATATGGTATACATACACACACAGAGATACACACAAACCTATAAATAAAAATAAATAAGTGTGCTTNGATGAGATAGTGCCTCCAACCTCATGTGGCTCAGGTTAGAAAAGACAGCACATCTTGAATGAATTCTTTTAACAGGTTAGACACAGCTGTGAGACCCAAGACAGTGCTTAGCCCTATGTGTGGTCCACAATCTATTTGGGAAAAATAGTCTTGAGCAAATGATCCCATACTAAGTGGCACATTGAGTTGAACATTCAGAAGTACTCACTGCTTGAGAAGCACCCCCGTGTCCTTTATTTCAGAACCAGAATGCAAGGTAGAAGATGGCCATCTAATTTTGGAACGTAACACGGCCTGACGTTTTTCACTTTACTTTTGTTCAGTTTGTGATATTTGAAATCAGGGTCNTTATCTTTATAGCCCTTTCAAGACATGAACCTTGGTCTCATGGTTTCACTTCTGTGTTGCCTTCTAGGTGGTCTTCGAGGCCTTGCACAATCTGGAGCCCCGTGGCTACGTTGTGGGGTGGATCATTGCCATCAGTTTGCTCGTGGGAATCCTCATCTTCCTGCTGCTGGCTGTGCTGCTGTGGAAGGTGAGTCTGGTGACCACAGGCGCCTCCAGATTTCCCACCCAGGACACCAGGTCACACGCCTCCCCAGGGATGGGGAACCTAGGAAGAGGTTTACCCTCACAGTGCAGGTACAGAGGGGGTCAGTGCCCCCTTCAGGCAGAGGATGGAATCTGGCCTCCACTTGGGCTACTTTAGAGAGAAGGGACCTCAATCACCTCATCTTACCTACCCTCAGAAAATCAAACCCATCCCAAATGCTTACTGATGTCATTGCTTCAGGACACCAGTCTGGTCCCCGTAAGATGTTTGTTTGCTCCTGCGTGGGAAGTGATCTCACTATGGGTGATATGTCTGCAAGCTGTGCTTTTCCTGAAGTCCAAGGTGACTACAGCTAAAAACAGTGTTATCCGTGACTTTGGCCTNGAAGGGGAAAGAGAGAGCTTAGGTACTGTGGATTTTTAGGTGGACAGTCATTAAGAGGCAAGCAGAGCCTGACCAGAGGTCAAGAAGCACACAGCAAAGGCNGAGACATCAGGCTTTTGTCCTGCTTGGAGTTACCTCATGGATGCAAATGAATAAGCAGTGCTCTTTGGCAAAGCAGTTTTTAATGCCTATCACAGAAACAACCTCTGAGCGTATTATGGGTGGATACTTTAAATCCAAANACTTAATTTCTTTGGGGTTAGAAAACAATACGTATGCATTAATCAAACATGATAACGTTAATAAAGAAAAAATGTTANATGGTAACCAGAGGTTACTTCTTAGAACTAAGTGTACTGAGCATGGCATTGTCTCCCTCTTGACCTGTTTCTCTGCGTGCATTGATGTAAGCGAGGCTTTCTCACAGGCTCAGCTTAGTCGTGGACAATTTGTTAGTTAAATTATCTAGACAAATACTCAGCATATGTTCAGGTCAAGTACTTCTCAGTTGAAAGCCGTGGGTTCAGTTCCTGTGTGTGCACACTCATATGTTCACATGTGTGTACACATGTGCTGTGGCCCACATGTGTGGGTTAGAGGGACGATTTCAGGAGTCTCTCCTTCTGCCATGTATGTTACAGGGATGGAACTCTGCCAGGCTTGGTGGCAGGCACCTTTGACCCCTGAATCATCTCACCAGTTGCACCCTTGTTTCAGAGACACAGTTTCTCATTGGCCTGGAGCACACAGATTAGGCTAAAATGGCTGGCCAGTGAGCAGTGGGAGTCTGCCTGTCTCTCCTGCCCAGCACTGGGATTGTACACCAGTGCCACCATGCCTGGCTTTTTTACGCAGNTTCTGAATATCAGAACTCAGACCTTCATGCTTGCCCAAGAGGCACTTTAGCACCTGAGCCATCTCCTCTGCCCCTGTGGATTCAGGTCTCAATCTTGAAAAATNTATGTCTAATAAATACAATTAGAGTATGTAAGCAGTCTAGAAACTGCAGGAAAACTGTGTGTATGGTATACCTTTCTCAGATTAAGGACCCGCTCCATAGCTTTAAACTTAATGGTACTTTACTTGGAGGGGTGTCTGAAGACTGAAGGAAACATACATACTCTGCTCATCCTACACATCCGCGCATGTCGGGTATCCTTGTGCTATCTGGCAGCCTGCTGTTCTCGGACCAATACCGTAATCCTCTCCCTGTGTTGTTGGGAGCCCATTTCCAGCCACCTCATAATGACAATATGAACTCTGTAGTCTACAGTCCCCCTAGCCCTAGAATCCAGGGTGTCCCTAGTTGTACATATCTTGTAACAATGCCATGGTGGATGACCTTAGAGTCAGGAAGTTGCACAAATCCTTCATTGTGTCCTTAGAATGAAACCCTAGAAATGGAGTCATGGAGGGATGGAGTTCTGAAATGCTACCCGGATTTACCCTCCCATGGCAGGTTTAGCAAAGTGTGCNTTTTCCTGTATATTTGCCAACAGCAGATATTTCCTCCTTTTTAATCTTCCAATTTGTCCTTTGTTTTCCCTACATAGCCAGATAGACTCTTAACACTCCCTTGTCTCCAGCTCCAGTGCCTTCCTGCTGAGAGGGCCTCTGGCTTGTGGGTGGAGAACAGGGCTCAGTGTTTGGAATCTGAAAAGGCAGGTGGTAGGNTAGGGAGAAGCATCTGCCTTCATGTGGGCTTTTGGAATGAGAAGAAAGCTCTCTTGCTCCAGCCACATGNGCCCAGACACAGAGCAGGGAATGTCATGGCCACACCTATTCCCCTTCATGGTCTGCATGACCTCCTTGTGGCTACCCCACTGAGCTCACTGCCACCCAGGACACCATCACCTGTGCTCCCCCACCTCTTCCCACCTACCACCATGGTGTCANTTTGCTTTTGTCCTGTTTGCTAAGAGGGAATGTGGTGATAGACCGTGTTCCCTGTAAGAGCCACACACACATAGGCGGCATCCCATAGCCTCATTTTTACAGGAGGGAACTGAAGGACAATCTTCTACACACCGCACCATGGGCCCTTTACTCTGCTTTGAAGGGAAGGAGAGGATACACATACTTCTCCTCTGCATCAAAAATGTTATTGCATATAACTTGCCATTGTCCATCATGGTTATGAGTCTAATACCAGGCGGTGAGGGTCCAGGGTGGGCTAGGGTGTGGTGAGTTATGCCTTGTTATCTCTGTGCCTTGTTGGTACTTGGATCGGAGTAAATGCAGGCAAAATGCATGCTTCTTTCTGATGCCCGACAGAGCTGACTGCTCCTTGTTGATCTCCATAACCACCTCCCACTTCCCTTCCTGCCTCTCGGTTATGTGGCAAGCTCTTGCTTAAGATGAGCTGCAGGACTTGGGTGACTGTTGACACTTGATGACTGTCAACTGGGGGCTTGTGACAAGGATCTCCATCGTTCTCCAAGTCCATGACAGGACGTGAGGTCTACCTTCTCAAATCCTGTCAGCTGAGAGACCTCAGGATTCTGGCCACCTATGAGTGTGTGTTTTAGTAGTAGAATGAGCCACAGGTCACCTTCAGACACCTCTGCATGGCCCCCAGTTGGTCCCAGCTTGCCTTCTTCTGAGGGTTTCCACCTTCACCTTTGCCANCTGTTTTCTCTTCTGTGCACTTGGTGACCTTTGTGTAAAGCCTTCTAGATCCGACTCTCCACCCTGCTCCCCTGTCTCAAGGGGACTTTTCTCAACTGCTGTTATTTCAGTACAAACATGGGCTTGGTCTGAGTGTTCCGGGAAGGTGAGGCACACACACATGCACAGGTATTCACTCAGGCACGCGCGCGCACACACACACACACACACACACACACACACACAATATATATATATATATACACACAGGCACACACACATATATACACTTGGGCACACACATATGCACATGTATATACTCAGGCACACATACACATTAAATTAATCAATTCTAGAAATAAAAAGGGTGTCTGGTGAGTTGACTCAGCCAGTAAAGCAGCTTGCTGCCAAGTCCAACAACCCAAGTTCAATCCCTGGGACCTACAGACTCCCATAAGTTGTCCTCTGATCTCTATATGCAAACTGTGGCATGCGCACATGCACACATGTGACACAAAAATTAATTATAATTAAAAAAATCTTGGTACAGTCTTCATATCAGAGGGTTGACCATGTCAGGCATGGCTGTAAGATCGTCTGGCTCCTACACAGAAGAAGCAAGTGGGATGGGGAGTCTGTAGGGAAAAAGTCTTTGTCGAGGACTGACGATGTGAGTCTAGAAGAGGGTGGAAAGAGCNGGTGAAATGAAGAGTAATTTTAAGGACCTACATTCCCTATGATGTTGGACTATAGACACTTCATCAGCTCTAATTCCTACATGCACTACCTAAGAATAATGCATTTGGNTACTGAGTAGCAATTNAGTATCATACCTGTGGCACAATGCAGAGAAACCAGCCGGAAACTGGCTTCTGTCCAGCCTGACATCTGACCTGTCAGACCTCACCAGTTTGGGCTTATTACTATCCTGTGTGTAATCCCCTCCGCTCACTCCACAGACACCACTGGCTGGCACCTGCCATCCAGCTGACCAGGAGACATATCTCTAAGAACACATTAGGAACAGATGGCCAGCAGTCAGGCCCTCCTTCTGTATGGACGCATCTATTGAATTCCCTTCTAGTATTTTTTAATTTTGTAAAAGATTTATTTTATGGGAAGTTGGGGAGGGTGTTNGTCAGAGGACAACTTACAGGAATGGGTTCTCTCTCCTCCACATGGGTCCTGGAGCTTGAACTCGGGCCGTCAGGCTTAGCAGCAAACTCCTTTACCTACTGAAACACCTTAAGAGAGCCCTGGGTTCCCTTTTAGAGTGCCTCTGGACATTGTTGCCTGTGGTTGGTCATCTGTGTCCTACACATGTGAGCCAAAAATGACTGTCCCAACACTGTGTGTTCTAAACACCAATGTTGGTGTGGGGCTGAAAGCTCATTAGCGAGCAGACTCTGCCAATGCCTTCCGAGTGCNCACAGGCCTTTGGACCNATCTGCTTGATGCTCCACTGGGTACCAATGCCTTTATTCAGCAGGTAGCATCGGGTTCCTTCTAGGCGGCATACCCAAGTAACGGGACAGAGGCAAACAANAGACCTCATACTGTTTTGAAACCCTCTGAGAAAGGCTCTTGAGTGACAGAGAGGAGCAAATAGTACTTGGCCTGGCCCCTGATCTTTGTGATATGTGTCCTGTGAGATCTCTATCTATCTGAAACAGAAACCCCTCAGGGTTCCACAAATGCTTTCTCCAGAGCTAAGTCCGGGTCCCTGCCATTGTGCTCAGCCCACCCAGCCTCCCCTCTAGACCCTGCCATTATGCTCCCCAGGACCTTCCAAAAGGGCCTGCCGATGGCCCAGACTCTCTCATGCTTGGCAGCAAAAGGACCTGGCTCCTGCACAAAATCCACAGCAGGGCCCCAAGCTAAGCAGAGCCCTGAAATGGATCCTAATCAAGCTTCCCAGAGCTGAGCCGTCCGCGGACACTGGCAAATGTAATTTAAACTTGATGTGCGAGGATTACAGTAGCCTGCCAAACCGCTGCGCAGGAGGAAGACTTTGAAACATGAAACTCTTTCAAGGGAGAAAATCCAAAAGCATCCCCTCTCCCTTGCTCCAGCTCCTGGCTGGGTTGGAAGNTACCCCAGCCTGGTGCCTCTTCCTAGAGGCCCGTTTANGCGAAGGTTGAACTGCTCAGAGGTACAGCAGCATGGGGCTAGCGTGTCTGAGAAACACCTTCAACTCATTAATGCCAGCTAAGCAGAGAGAGAGAAAATATGCTCAGGCATTTGCCCTTTAGAAGGAAAATGCCTCCCTGCATCCCTCTACCCCTTTCCCAAACCCGTCCCTTCTTGTTTGCAGTTTGCCAGACACACAGGCCACTACCCTCAACCAAGGACCTTCCATCTCTTTTCTTTTCTTTCCTGATTGACACTTTTTCAAAACTAGATGATTTGAAACAGAGTGCCATTGTTTTGCCAGGAAGACCCAGTCCTGCCTGGTCAAGTGACAAAGAGACAGAGTGCAGAAAGGGTTTGGCTGCCCCCNTGACAAGAGCTACTTGAAGGCCTCCATTGGCCAGAACCATTCCAAGAGCCTTGTATTCTAGAGCTTTCTTAGAGAGCATGGCTTTTATTGGAGAGCATCACTTGTGAGTCACAACAAAATTGCTTAGCAATGAACATCTGCAGAGTTGGCACAGAGAACNCNTAAGGTTTGGTAGCTACTCCAGAAGGGTCACCACCTTGACTCTAATACAGACTGAGAAAACCCCTCCTTACTTTTCAAAAGTCATGGGCACACACTCCCAAACCACCACCCCCCAAAATAAACCATGTACCGGTGACGTGTGGTGGACTGGTTTATATTTGGAGATAAATATTGGTCTGATGCTGTGTCCTCAACATCTTGAGATGGAGACAAGCTATGTAAACAGCCAAGTTAACTAAGAGATCCATAAACACAAGATCCAGAGCTAGTTCAATGGAAGAGCATGCCCAAGGTCTTTGGAATGGCTGCCCGAGAAACACCCCAAAGGCTATGCACAGAGGCACCCCCAAGAGACCAGATGCCCTGGAGTTATCTTGCCGTTGTTATTACTCAGAAGTGGGCTGGACCAGGACTGTGTACCTCAGAACTGGGTCAGTTCTTATTTCTTCCTCTGGGTTCATTGATTCACCCAGCACCCACCTAATGGGACAACTGAGGCGAATCNGCCGNTTTGCCGGTTTTCTGGCAGGCTTGGAGACACATCATGTTAGTCCACAGAAGGCATCTGGGAGCTGCGCTCTGGGGTTAACTGTCGGGACCAGAAGGTGCTCTGCTTCTCCAGGCCTCCAGCTGAACAAACCTTGAAGCTAGTCATGAAGTCTCCTNGTAGGATGGTTTCTCCTGCAAACAGGATAATTATAAACAAAACATCTGACCCCTCCTGGAACACAAGCCTTGGAAGATTCCAGAAAGGGTTAGGGAGAAACAACTGACTCCACTGGGTGGAAGTGTGGGGTCGCTATGGGTACAGTCTATGTTTGTTATTAGCCATTTCCCAGAAGTCTCAGGATGGGC